>CAJPEV010001281.1:36393-46847 GCA_905338385.1 Darwinula stevensoni | reverse complement strand
GGGGCTTTCAGAATTTGTAGGAATTTTTCGCGTGCGCGCAATATGCAAATTTTTATTGCGGAACACGCATGACTTTTCATACAAGCCTCGTATGTTTGTGCCTCTCGGACGAAAATGTTTACATACGTGAATTCGGACCGCGTTGTGTGACCATCCCGATTTTCCATACCTCGAAAACATCCATCTCACATATGCACACCTGATATTCCAGGAGAGAGTTAGAATAAAATAAATACTTTAACGGAATACATGCATGAGGCTGGCAAACCAAAGTTCATAACGGCTCTTATGGAAATCAAATAAACCAGGATAAATATTTCAAACATGGTTAGTTACGAAATCAAATGAGTCTTAAGTTAGACTGATCTGGTAAATAAGACCAATTAATGTGGGTCCAGAATAAATATGTTTAATTTCTTTCCCTTGATTCATATCACTCCTTCCATGAAAGATGAATAAATTAAAGGTTAAAATAATGGCAATAATCATCCAGAGAACGATAGCATAGGGATTCTCATCTTCCAACTGACTTTTGAAAATAAATAGAGGAGGCCTTTCGAAGCCGATAACAAAACGCGAGGGAACTGGAAAGAAGAGCTCACGTATAAAACTTGTGAAAGTAGGGAAGAGAGCGCGGGAGCATGACAACCCATACGTTTCGCATCTCTCGCCCTCCTCAGATTTATGCAGGAGACCTCATGAATTGGATGCTGAACCGAGAGAAACTAAAATGAGCTCTCCTGCGATAGGCGATCCGCCGTGATGGTGATAGTGGAAATCGAGCAATCAAAAAGAAACAGGAGAAGTGCGAGGTGCCTAAAAAAAAACAGTTAACGCTCTAAAAATAAATTTTTCTTGTGTTACATAGAACTTGAAAAAAAAAATTGTGTCAACTGAAGGGAGAAGAGGTTAAGCTTTCTTTTCCTGATGACCACATGAAAATCGACTATTTCTGAAGCGATATATGGAACAGTGAAAATGAGATTGAAATTAATTTACTCGCCATCTCTGAAGAACATGTTGAAGGCGTGCACCTCCTCGATGGCAGCATACAATCAGATTGGGACTAATGGCAGTCTTGACTTTTCACTATATAATATTTGGCTGTGGGGTCACTTGAAGAATCAGATCTACCGATCAGGCAAACCTCGGTCTCTCCGAGAACTTAAACTGAGAATCCTCACAGAGATATCTAAAGTCAGAGCAGAAACAGCTAGGTCTGAAGTAGAAAATGTTGTCAAGCGTCTGAAGAAACGCTGTCATCGAGAAGGAGGAGCACGCCTTCAACATGTCCTTCAGTGATGGTGAGTAAATTAATTTCAGGCTCATTTTCCCTGTTTCATGTCTCGCCTCAGAAATAGTCGATTTTCATGTGACTGTCAGCTAAAGAAGTGCTTAATTTTTTTTAAACTGATGCGAAAAAGTTTTTTTCAAGTTCAGTATAACACAAGAAAAATCCATTTTTAGAGCGTTGTTTTTTTTTTAGACACCCTGTATGACGCGTCGGAGAGTGTGTAGGTGGGTCAAGCTGAATTTAAAGTGGTGCTAGAGGAGGCATTTCCCCGGGCACTTCCTCTCCGCGAGCTCTACGGTCACCAGAAACTCTGAAAAATCAGAGGTGGAGGAAAAGCAAGAGCATCACAGGGACGGAGTGCAAGAGAGAAAAAAAGCATAGGAGAAAAAGATGAAGCAGAGAAAAAAAGCATAGCCAGAAACTCATGGAAGGATGCGTTGTGCCTCTGCAAGGATGCAGACACCCCTCATTATCCGTATCCGAAGAGAGTCGTTATATCCAGCCATCTCAGGCTTTCTGAGCATTCACTAGTTGCTTCCCAGTTTCAGACTTTCTACAAATATCGCTGCAAGTATACCGTGAGTCTTTCCATGAACGCAAGTTGAGCGAAGAAAACAAGTGCATTTTTACTGAATGCACATGGCTGCTCGGCACGCTCGATGTCCTTGCACTTTCCTACGGATGTCAAGCTTCACCTTCACCTTCTGCGTATGAATGAATAAAAAAAAACAGAAGACAACATCGATTCTACACTGCTTATCAGTGTCAATGAGATTGCCGGTCTCGAATTAGCAGTTACGGTTTGAAAGCATGGTGTTCTCTCCGCTCCTCGACCAACATTTCAGACCGATGGGGGATGAAACCGATTCTCTTTTTTTTTACGGCATATAGGAAAGAGAAAGTAAGCACGACTCACTCCTTCAAGTGGCATCCGGGAAGAAGGTAACAGTGTTCGATTTACTTTCGAGCGTAGAATATCTTCTAAAGTCCAAGATGATTCTCGGTAAGGTGATACGAGAGAGACGCTGTGGAAGAGGGGAAGCATGATCGAAACCCATACGAAGGTTAAACGATCACAAGTCCACTATATGAAGATATGCTTGCGGATGCAGGTGGAGTTACCTACCGGAAACATTCCACTTTCATCCAATAACGTTTCTTGTCATCACTTCTCATCATCAGAGGGAAATGATTAAGTTAAAAGATTCACGTCATAGTGTCAGGAAGATACCTTCAAAGTTAAGTCATCAATTGCAGTAACCAAGTCGCAGCAGCGTAGTCTTGGAGAACTTCGATTCCTTTACCTCGTGGCATTTTTCTGTGAAAAAAAAGGAACTGTTCATATTCTTCCATTAGAAGCCACTTGAAAATAATTCACTGAGCGATGTAGGTTGGTTGGTTGGTTGGTTTTTTACTATCATCACGTGCCAAAGGGCAACTACCTATGTCGTCAAAGGATAAACAAAGTAAAGATAGACATGAAAAAAAATGAACTCAGACGATGTCAAATAGGTCATAATGGAAAAACATAATGGATTCACTTGAAATGGAGAAGTGATATATTTCGCATGCATAGTTCACCACGGATAGGATGGGGCGTTTTAGCATGTTTAGAGGACTTCGGAGGTAACACCGCGTCGTTTTAGATGGTAGAGAATGAACAAGCGGCTGTTAGTTTTCTTAGGCAGTGGTGGATATGGTGATCGAACTTGAGGGATGAGGATATCCAGAGGCCGAGTAATTTCGCATGGTTGACTTCGGAGATTGTTTCACCGTCTATTACTGGTTTTGGAAGGGTGGCAGTGATACGTTCGTCCTAGGAGAAGTCAAAGATTACTTCCATGCTTTTTGAGGCGTTCAAGTGAAAGGAGTTATCCTTCGACCATTTCATTATATAGTTGATGTTTGCTTGGAAGTCCTCGAAGTCCTTTAGGCTCTGAATGGATTGAAGTGGGGTGGTGTCGTCTGGATACTTTACTAGAAGGGCCTTCCCCTGGTTTACCCTGAGGTTGTTGGTGTGGGCGATAAATAGCCGCGGATGTTATTTATAAGTCTGGAAGAGTTCAAAATAACGAAAACCTCGTGGTTTCAGGCGGGTTGCTTTTTTAAATTTAGGCCAAAGGGGTCTATAACAAAACCCCGAAGAACGAAGCCTCGAAGGAACTGAAATGAAGAATGTAACATGACGAAGAATGGCCTGAAACGTCGGAGACAAATCCTTGAATGCAACAGAATGTAGAAAAAGACCGAAAACGTGGAACATACACTCTCAGATAGACTGCTCCCCACGGCCATTTCTGCCCTTTTGATGTCAATGTCTGCTTCCAATGAATGTGGAAATTCCACTGATCGCAATCAGTCTGGAGGAGGATCCAAGAAACTCGTCTAGAGGAAGCAAAAATGACGAGGATTTCTTGATTCATGCACTCGCTGTTTCCTTGGTCCTACCCATTCAGTACGCCCTCAATGCTTACAATGCTCTTCTCCCGCAAAATCCTGAAGTTGGACAGTTGATCGCAACTACATCCGAGAATTTAACATCAATGGCAGGAGCATGCGAGCCCGTCCTCGTCGTTCCTTTTCCCGTTAGGTATGCCAAACGCCCATAAAGCTTCGAGGAACAGATCAAGTTGGAACGGGAAAGCGAAGGACTCTCCATGGGACACGAACCGAGGCCCCGACGGAAAGAGATTCAGTGCGATCGCAGGATTCATACAATTCGTAACGACTATGCAAACAGATGTCCTGGACTTTCTCCTAGTATTGCACATAATCCGGAGTTTTGCATCCCTCCTTTTGATTCCAAATGAAGACCTGAGTATTCCCTAAAATAATGTTAATCGACATTTTGGCGATTCGAGTTGTCTCATTTCTTTATTTCAGTGCATTCGAGATACTGGTACATTCTAGGTCAAAGTTTTCTTCGTTTTGTCGTGCTTCGGGTCAAAGAAAGGCATGCCGGAAAGTAGAAGGAGGGTAGGAAACACCTCGAAAGGAATAATTAATTGTGCGATATGACTTCCTGCATGCAATATAAGCGATAGCCGAAAAGAATTGGCTCGAGAGCATTCAGAGGCAACAACAATTTTATTCAAAATTTTCAAAAACCTTCTAATGGAAACTTACAAATGGAAAGCCATCTTTGCTGCCATTCCAACAATAATACTTCAAGCTTATGCAATAAAGAAACAATAATAGAGTGATTCTTTCGAAATGTGTACACCTTTCAGCATGTGCTTATGCTGCTCATACAGAGACATGAATCTTCTCCCACAAAGGAAAAAATTAGTTCATAAGGAAAACTGTCCCAATTCCAAGAGGCATTACTGTACAAAATACTTTTTGATCGATGGGAGTGAATCATCAGAATGTCCGAGAGCGCTGGAGAAATTGTCCAGAGGAATGGGAATTATTAGAGAGTGGGCTGTTGCCTTCATGAAAAGCGGACCGCTGAAGGGCATCCATCTTGAGGGCAAGTCAGAAACTGGTTCGTTGAAGCGGTGTCTTCTCAAGGATCCCAGCAAGGAAAGCATTCCCTGCAAGGCTTTGGGGGATTCCCGTTCGTCATGTGTTCAAGATTTATCGAGTCCTTTTTGGAGAACGGATCGTTTCCATCTTCCGCTGTAGATTTGGCCACTTGTTTTCTCTGTTTGCTTGGCCACTGACTTTGGTTCGTACTCCAAGTACCACTTCCCCTTCGTCCGAAATCGTCCTTTTCTGTACTCAACGGGAAAATAAACGGATGATTGCAGCCAAGTTATATTGAAATGAAAATGATTAAATCTCTCATCAACCTGAAGGATAACTCTAAAAACGTTAGTGAAGGATAGCCCCATTGGAATGAAATATATCAAACTATGAGCAATTAAATCCCGTCGAAGATTGGTTTCGCATAGGTTGGTATCCGTCACATGTTTTGCTTCGCACTGCAATGTACATTTTAAAATGTAGAATTTGGGTCATTCCGTATGAACTTAACCACGCAATGCGCAGGACCATTCCGTATTTCGCGATCAAAATGCTTAAAGATCTCCATAAGACGATTTTGGTTGATACCAGCTTGTTGGTATGCAAATTCTTTGCATCACATGTTTTGCTTACCAATCGACGCTTAAGGACGCCCTGGGTCAACGATATTTTGGCCTTCGAAATTCTGACTTCGCCGGAAGATTATTATTTGTTTATGCCCTCCTATTTAGTTCTGAAAGAACATTCCAATTATATATCACACGACTACACTTACCCGCTTGAAGAAAAAGTGAACTTTTGGTTCACTTTGAACTTTTTAAAACGTTCAAGCTAAAGACACAAGAAATGATGTAGTTCCTGAAAGATCTCGAGTTCACCTTTCCAATGATACTCTCCATGATACCGTATGTACTCTGCCGCATCGAAAAAATACTCGACCAAAGATGGAAAAAAATATTTAATTCCCATTTTCCTGGGAAATTTTCTCCACGTAGCGTGCAAAAAGTCAAATAAGTAATATGATTTACTTATGCGCATGAAAAAGGAGTGTAAGTTACAGTACCGATAGATTTGTACAGTATTTTCCCTCACCACATAAGTATATAGCGGAGGGGTCAAAATGACAAAATTCTCTACTTTGCAATCCAAATATGATGCTGAAATATCATTTAAACTCCAAAATATATGGAGTGAATTGTTCGTCAATCGAAGTGCTCCTTTTCAAGGTATCAGCTCTCGCACGCTTCAGTATGATGAAATGTCCTGCTATGGAAAATTAATAGGGTTCATAGGGTTTTTCCGTTTTCCCTCAAGTTCGAAGAAAACGGATATCTCGCCAACCGTAGGTCTGATGAGGATTATTCCTATTATTGGGGGAGTTCCAGAGCGACTTCAACCATCGAGTATTTTGATCGCGAAGTTTGAAACGGTCAGGTGCCATCATCAAATATATATACACGTAGACGATCATGACCGACTGACTGAGGCTAATTCTAACCATATTTTAGAGTAGCTAGAAATCTGAAACTTAGTACACAAGTAGCTATTGGGATTATGGATGGGGCGGTCAATTGACCACCTTTTAATTGACCATTATTGACCACTAATTTTTTTAATTCAGTGAATTAATATATTTTTTATAGAGCTCATAACAGTAGTCATTTATCCCCCAGCACTAAAACCAAAGAGCCAGTTCAATTTTTAAGATTTGTTTATGCAGCCTGCCAAACACCTAGACTGTGGCACCTGTTGCGTACGAAAACATTTTAGCAAATGCTCAAACTACCATGACCTTTCACCTGAGTGATGCAGAGTGTGTGTGCAGGCATAGCTTGCTGTTCAAAGTTTTATAGCCTCAAGGACTTTCAAAGTTAAGGTTCAAGATCTAAGTAACAGCTTTAGAACTTTAGTTTCAAGCAAGGTCAATCATGGTCCGGGCTAATAGTCTGCATCAGAGCATCAAATCATTCTCAAAGTCTGTGATCATGGGACAAGTACATGGGTTATGCCTAAAAAAAATTAATCTAGCTATGAAATATGATTCATTACTGTTTACCCTATAGATTGCATGAGTTGGAACATTACATTTATCTTAGCAATGAGATGTTGACTGGTCAACATGGTCATTTATGATCATATAGTCAAAAGGCCTAACCTCTTGTTGGGCTCATAACCATTATTTTCTGCAAATGGTCTAAAATGACCATGTTGACCAGTCAACTTCCCATCCCTAGTCTATCATCTGTGAGTCATGACATATATAATGATGCAAAAACTACGAATAAATAAATAAATAAATAAATAAAAGTTAGTCTTATTTACCAAAATTGACCATATTGACTGGTCAATAACCCATCCCTACCTGGGCAGCATATATATTCCACATAAAATCATTTCTGTGGTTTGAGGGATGGGCTCATGTATATATGATGTATCTGGCTTAAGTATATGATTTTTATAAAGGAATTTTATTTACTGTGCATACATGTTCAGTGTGTATGGTTTCATAATCACTAGAAATATATATCCCATATGCATGGGGTATAGTATACAATTTATATGGTATGGTCATACCCACATATGATGATATTCCAGGGATGTCCAAAGGTCTTTATGGAATATTTTAAGGACATCTTCAGTAGGATGGTTTCTGATATCTTGAAAGGGATGTCTTCAGGACTTCGTAGAGATATCTTTCAGACATTTTCAGTCAAAGAACACCACATGGAGCAGCCATTTAAAAATAAAGGGTTGTCCTGTATGGCAGGAAATAAGTCTATTTCAGAAAGAAAGGCACCCAGATATTTTGATATCACTGATAAGTTCCTAGTAGTCATCTCTGGGACTACTAAACTTGTCCCATGGAGATATCTTTGGGATATACTTGTGATGTGTTAGAAGTGAATTTTTTTTTTTTTTACTTCAAGGGGTTAAGAGTGTTATGGTAACAAATAGTCAACTCTGCATATTGGAATACTCATGGGGCCAGTGAACTTGATTCTATATTCCTGAGTATTTCAATAAATGAAATATCATACTGCTATATCATACTGTAAATCAGGACCATGCAACGGTATTCCATTAAGTGGCATTCTATTATGCCGAGTTGACTATATCCTGATGACATTGAAGCTTCTTCCTGCCTGTAGTAGGAATAATCCTTCTTGCTCCCCATTTGATCCTCTCATTGCCATCACTCATGCATGCTTCATTTTTGGTTTAATTCCAAAATTGCCTAAGCCCCATAAAGGTCTAGATGGACCATGTTGATAGCTAGTAACATGCCTAGAAAATTAACAACAAAAAAAAAAACTCCTCAAATACCTTTTCCGATCGAAGCCAGGTGTTATATATCTGCGTCAGGGGGCTCGCAAGTTGACTTGCACAGTTTCGTAGTAGCCATGATGGTATTCCATTTGGTCCACAGGATAGATTGTTTTTCAGTTTCTTCATAAGCCCTATGACATCGAGCTGAGAGAGAAGTGGAGCATTGCTCTCTTCGATGAAAGGAGGTAGTATAGGATCATTACCAGCTTTCTCGAAGCGAAGGAAGAATTTATTGAGTTCATCAACCTTGAAGTCAGCAGGTGTTATTTTTTGTGTAGTGCGGGACAACCTAGAGAGTCTCTTTACATTATCCCAATATTCCTTAGATCTCTTTCTCAATTGCAACTGTGTGAGGAGCTTGGCATTCAAACGCTTTGTTTCTTTGAGAACCTTGTTATTCCAGAGATGGAACAGGACATTGTCACCTCATACAAGATATTGCAAGGGGCAAAAGTAATCATCTTAGTTCTTTGCTGATTCAGTATCACAGCTATAAGTGAAAAGCCAATGCCAAGTAGGACTCTAGGAGATGACCAGGAATGAGAATGAGAGAAAAAATAAGGAAGGTTGTCATCAAGGATGACAAGCCAGAAAATTAAAGCAAAAGGAAAAATGTTGAGTCACAATGCCAGGGCTATTAAAGAGAGTTTAGGCAGGAGTGAGGACTAGAGAACTACACCTACCTAAGCTTCCAATCTGCAAACCAGAATGTACCAGATCAGTGCATTGAGTTACAATGATTACTTATTTTTTTATTGCCTTAACATTGGTTCTTCCAATGCAATGTTCTCAAGATGAGCTCAAACAACCCTGTTAGGGGGCTGGTGTTTTGATTCTACGAGCATCTACCAAACACTAGTTGACATTAAATTTAAGACTAATGGAAATGTTAGTTCTGCTGGTGCCAGTAAGCTAGCAATGGTACCAGTAATATATATATGGGTACCTGTAAGTTCAATGTTTGCTGCTGTACCAATATATGTCTAGGTTAACTTGCACCTTATCACAGCTTTGGAATTAAGAAAAATTATATTCATAGTTAGCAAGAAATATCAGCATTACATTCTAAATCCTTGGCTTGCATAGATTCTGGATGATGCTAACTACACCAGAAATCTAATTTATCCATGATCGAATGATTTTTTTAACTTTTGGCGCCTCGGGATGAGGTGTAAACTTCAGGTAGAGAGGTCAAGAGCCAGCTTTATGCCCATTATTACATCCTGTTTCAAAGTTGGGAGTTCATATAAAAGATGGTAGCCTACTACTCTTTAAGATAATGTTTTATGGGAGCATATCCACCTGCCTTATTAGTTACAGCCACATTGTTCCATTGGCTTCGTCCATGAAGTCACCTGACTGAGTCACAGAAAGGGCAGCCTGTCCAACACCACACATCCACTACCCTACAGTAAAGATGTCATTCAGCAACAAAATCCCACTTGAAGTTGCCATCCAACTTGCATGCCCTATTGATTTCTTAATATCTATAGGCCGAGGCCTAGCCTTACACTATTGAAATTTAATTCGTAACCTCCAAACCTTGACACCGGAGCCCTCCCAGGGAGCGCTTCCATCGTTCGAAGGCAGTGACACCTTGCGGATGAAGGCAGTTTATAGAGACTTTCACGGTTGTCGGAATCGACACCGTCTCTCGATGTGTAGACTGCTTAAGTCTAATCAAGTTCAATAAGGTAATCAAGTTCTGATGAGGCGACGAATACACTTATTTGAGGGAGAAACATTCCCAAAATACCAACGCCGGCTGACACCAAATCTAAAAAGCCGCTATACAGCACAGCCAGATCAAGGTGACTACTATTATCATAGGCAGGGCTGGCTCTAGCTTTTTGGCGCCCTGTGAAAAAAGGCTCCCAGCACCGCCTCCCCCCCAAGGCAGTGGCGTAGCGAGATGGGGGCTGGGGGGGCTTCAGCCCCCCAAGTTTGGTTCAAGCCCCCCCAACTCTGGTCGAAATGCGTCCGCCCCAACCTGACAAGGCGAAGTTAGCCCCCCCAACGTTAGGAGTCAGGAGAGTTAGTGATATCAAGAGGCGATTTCGCCCATTTCGATATCACGTGTCGAGGTCGAGCGTTCCTTAATTTTAGGGTAGGCCTAACCCTCTTAAAGCTAAATATTTTTGTATTTTTGGTTTTTATTTTTTATTTTTTTTTACTATCCTAGTTGCTTACTGTCTAGTACCTACGTCAAAATTGCCCCCCACCTTTTTGCCTGTCCATGAAAGCATCTAGTTTCTTCTTAAAGATAGTCACAGAAGGGGCAGCCACTACTTCGTCATCTAACGCATTCCACGCGTTCACCACTCTGCAAGTAAAGAATTCCTGTCTCGACCTGAGCCGCACCTGC
>CAJPEV010001281.1:12025-35711 GCA_905338385.1 Darwinula stevensoni | reverse complement strand
GGGGGGGGGGGCTTCAGCCCCCCCCCCCCCCTCGCTACGCCACTGGGTGAGCGTGACTCACTTTTATCGTGACTTGAGACTAAAGCAAGGATTTTGGGAAGACACTAATCATGAGCTTGAAATGAACGAAACTCACATCCTCGCGATCGTGAGTGACCGCGAGGTATTTCTTTTATGAGAGCAAGAGGGAAGAATGAAGGAAAGGAGAATTATTCATATCTCGCCGGCTAGACTTCGTCTTGACTAACTTTTCCATGCCATCGGTGCTAAAATTGTGGTTTGGGAAAGGATTCAATGCCATCCTCATTATGGGAGAGGCAGTTGGTTAAGAAGCTCTTGAGCAAGAAACCACATAGTACAGATTGCGAATGCTCACGGGCAGGAAACCATGAAGGAAAGGCACAAAATACGACTCACACGCGTGATCACGCATGATTTTTTGTAAACCACACTTGCCATAATGGATGTGCGTGATTGCGATACTGGTGAAATGGAGAAGGTCGTGAATGCGAGTTTGAAAAGGTTTTCCACTCGCGATCTGGAGGAACAGCGAATCAAAAATCACTTCCGCGCAAGCCTCTACCTCTCTGACTGAGGGTCATGTAATAAAATCAAATTGAGTGCATTCATTTTAGCATGATTTAAATATCATGCATTCCATTCTTAATACGTCAAATGCTGGGGGAATGTGTGAGCCCTGAAAGATAAGACATTGGGTCACTAAATTTTATTGGAAGCTTGCAAGCGGCTTGCACCTTCAATGAAGATTGGATGCTGCTGTTCGCAGTTCCCTCAGAGCAGGTTGCAAGAAAAAGATATATCGTACTCTGTAATAGGAAGTAATTTATCAAGTTCCATCCGAAAGAGTATAAAGAGTAGAACTGGCTAGTCCTATCACTAGGCCTATATCCTCGGATTTACTGGATTACTCTGATTTACTAAGGCAATAGATCTCGTTTGGTGTCTTAGTCAGCTTCAGGATAAGTTTGTGTCCCTTGAATAGATAAATGCATAAAACTATTCTGCAAATTATTTCCCAAGTTTATTAATACATTAATGGGTAGGACAGTAATAGAGGTAGAGAGCTGAAAACTATGCCAAAAATGATGCTTGAAATAATGAAAATTATTGAGCAATTAGGAATGAAGATATGGAGTGACATGCACCAAATCTGTTCAACTTAAACCAATCTGATCTCACAAAGGCCCCTATGGGAATTAGGCACATTAGGCATAGGAGTCTATAGTTACATGAGAAGTTGCTGATGTTAATCATGGAGTTGACTTGACTTTAAGCCAAGACCTATGATAGGTTGGTATAGCCAAGGCAATTATGTTCATATTTATATTAGGCTAGCTTATTTTAATATTTGTATAACTATGTCTTTAGGTAAAGAATAAAGATGAGTAAACCAAGAGGTGGGAATGATGAGACTGAGCTGAGTGACATGAAGAGGAAGAATGATGAAGAAAGACAAGCACCCATGAAATTCCTGTTTAAAAAGGAGACCATGGGAGAAAGGTTGAGGTCCCATAAGCGATCTCACTTTCAAAAGAAAGGTGGGATTTCATTCTTCAGATTTTTTAGGCCTTAAGTAGAATACCTCGTCTATGCCCTTGACAGTTTCCAAAAAGTACCAGTGTAACAGAAAAGTTGATACTGTGAGGCAAAGAGTTACTAATTATTGTCAGGTTTTCATGCAATGACAGTTTTTAAATTGGGCCAAGTGATGCTGTTCATAGCTTCATTTCCTTGTGGCTTGTGCAAGGGAGAGAATCAGTGTCCAATATAAGAGAGTTGTCATCAACCAGTGATTATGCAGTTGCTCCATGTCCTTGCTAAATATCAATTTACACCCCCTCTGGTTCTAAAATTTGGTACATTTGAGAAAGTCATGCTACAATGCTTGTGGATTGATGTTTTCTCACCCCTCTTCTTTGCATTGATGCCAACCATACACTACAGATGATCTTATTCTGCTTCTGCCAATGGTTGGTGAAATCTGGTTTCACTTTTAGGCTTTGACTTTAAAAGAGGACTCTCTGCTCTGGTGAGTCAAATCAAGAGAGCCATTTACATATAAAATCACCTTCAACTACAGTCTACAACTCTTCACTACCTTTAGAGAAAATATCAATGAATGTTATTATCCACAACTGGTCTTAATAATTCTTCATAGCTCACCACATAACAAATGACCAGGTTAGAAGCTTTTGAGGTGTGTACCCTTGTGATTTAATTCCCTGCACTTGTGAAGTGCCATATACAAACATGATTTGGCATTCACCAAGTAGCAGTAGTAGGTCTTACCTTTGCTTCTTGTATGATATGCTTTTCAATTATATATTTAAAAAAGAAATATATTCTGGTACAGTCTAATTTTTTGGGCTGTTGGCATGAGTTTAAGTATGAGTCTTAGAGTGTCATTAGCCTTATTGCTGCACTTGTTTTTACTTACTTGCCTTTGCATATCATTTTGCTTTCCTCTTTGTTATGGTATTATTGCCTTGGGTAATACATTTGTGCATTCATTTTTTTCTCTTTTTTTCCTTCATTCCTCCTCTATCTCCTTTATTTCCTTTTTTATCTTCTCCTTTTCTACTTCTCTTCTTGTTTTGTTTATTTCATTTCCGGTTGTGAGTAGTGAGCATAACCTTCCCTGGCTCAAACTCCCCACCATATCATGCTCACCATCACTTTCTCTCAGAGGTCAGTGATGTTCAGCGAATGGAGGAAGACCTTTGTCATCTGCTTGAGAACTTTCATTCTGGGAAGCTCCAGGCTTTTGGTATGTTACTTAACTGTGATTCACTCTCAGGGAAATCTATCATTTTTAAGATGTTGGAGAAGAAAAGCTACTTCAGGTTCGCATCCTCCCCCCCCCCCCCCTCCTTTCAATGCTGTTTCTCTCTTTTCAGCATTGCTTCAGTTTAATATTTGTTGAGTGTACTGCCTCTCAATATTCATGCTATACCCTTTTACATGCATTTCCTAGATGGGAGATAACATGAGTAGAATTAACTCTCAAAATTCCTTTCTTTTGAGCATTTATCCTCTCGTGTTCTTTTTAGCAAGGAAGGTTGAACTTTTTGAATCCTATAAAAGATTGTGCCTTCAGATTGTGCAAGTCATTCAGCATGGAAGGTCCCTTTTTTTGTTGCTCTACAGCAAGACATATAGACTTGTCGATTAAGTTGTCAGAAAAAAATACTTTGAATTATACATGGTATGCAGATTTGCTTTCCTGTGCATAATGAGGAATTTGGAATGAACAAAAAAATGAACAAAGAAGCCCAGAAGATTGCTTTAAGGAATGTTCATGGAAACAGATGGAAAAATTGAAGATATCAAGTTTGATCCTAATCTTTTTCAAGAAGAGTTTGAACATTTTAACTAGGGCTGTACCAATGAATCAGGAACCACTAGTATCAGCCACTGGTATGACTCCATCAGTGTCATCAGCCATCAGCTGGTTTGCAGGCTGCCAATGCTGATGGCCAAAGATGAACATGCTTAAAGAATAAAAAGAAAAAAACCCACATAAATGTACCACAGTAAATTATTCTCAACAGCAGTAGGAAAGGAGTAGAGAGTGGAACTGCCATAATGCATCAATATTGCTATTGATAGTTATAGTCAATGCATCTATGCTTTCAAAACAGCCTTTGATGACAGTACTTACAATGAAAAGTATAACATGGCTTCATAATATGCCTATTTGAATGAGTATTTGATGTGGATATCAGCTCTTTATCTACTTGTCACAATCGGCATTGGGACTGGCACAAGATGATGGATATGAGATCACAAGTGGCCACTAGGACAGTCCTACTTTTAACCCTTTCTTTTTCTCATGATGTATATGTCATCACAGTTCTCTGGGGCTTTCCTGTTGCTGTAACATTGACAGCATGAAAAAGAGATCCTGGAACAAGCATATGCAGCAAATACCATCCAGCCAACTGCTCACATCCACTCCCTCCCCCAAAGAAAACACTCTGGCAAGGAGACACACTCAAGTAAACTGACTGATGAAAGGGTTAGGAGGCTATGTTAGAAAACAAAATGTTTGCAAAGTTACACAAGGGACTCTCTTTGAATTACCATGTAAACTCATTATCTCAAACTGTAAGAGATTGGGCAAATCAATTCGACTTATCAGAAATTGCCTCTATCCCTAATAAAAATATCTCAGGTTAAAAGACATAACCAGAGGGCAATTTTCCCATCCTTAAGAATCCAATGTCAAAAAGCAATGACCTTTTCATTATCATTTGCTTTTATTCATCTCTTTGGAAATTTGGATACTCTATATGCAACATCCATTTATCACAACCCCCTTCATCTGACACTCCTTTGGTTTTATCCTTCCTGCCATGTAAGTAATTATCATTAACTCTAAAGGAATTATCAAGAGAGAAGTGGAAGTCTTCCAATGTGTCAATCATTTCAAACAAGTCCACTGGTACTTCCCCTTGTGAGAGGAGGAAGTTTCACCTCCTTCACACCCCTGATTTGTTAACTTCAAGTTACCCCATAAGAAAATCATGATGGGTGGTAAAAATGTGGTTTGAGATATCTGGAAATTTGAGATAAATGTAATATTTAACATGTTGTCCTTCTGGATTCCACAGATACCAACACTGAACTTAAAGATAAGCAGAATTTAGACTTATCAAGATTTGAGTTGACACGTTTCCACTGTACCTGGAAAAAGTATATGTTGTTGGGCATCTCAAAGATAACAAAAAATCCTTGTTTTTTTTTCCAATAGCAATTTCCCTCATTGTCAACAAACTGTCAAAGATGATCACTGGGGAAAAAAGGACAATTTTGCTGCATGAGTGTAAATTGTAGGAAAAATTTTATAAATGTCTCCCTTAATGCTTGGGAAATTCTCTATAGATTTTTGGATTTTCACTGGAAAATTCAGCAACTTTGCACAAAGGATGTCTCTAATGTATATTACATTGTTGTTTGAAATTTTTTTTCAAGTGTTCCTGATTCCTTTGACCAGCCTCAATCACTGTGTAGTTTATACTTCCTCCCTCTTAATACTTTCACTATGAATTTAGGAAATGTTCAAAATTGTTATTTTTGCATTTGACTGGAAAATTTAGAATATAAGATATATTGTTGCTCAGCAAGGCATGCTGTATGACACCTACATCAATCCCAGACTTAGGCTAAATTATAGATATTTTGTATGGGGTCTAATACACAATTTTTCCAGTTTGGGTCATTTTATTATTTTATATTAAATGTCCAGAAGCAGGAAAGTTGTTATTCAGCTGTAATGGATTTATTTTTCATTTTTCATGCTATATGTATTGTAAATGAAGAATTTCATTTTCCTGAGTTAGACAATTCCTGAAGTTTCATGGATCAAGGTTCAAGATGACCACTTGCATGGCCAATGCGATGCTGCAAAATTGGTAAATTCTTTCCTAATTATCATGTAACCTAACAAAGTTTTGAATAGCCCTTTAAATAAAAGCTTTAAAATATTTAACATTTACAATACAACTGACACCAAATAGCAGAATGCAGCTATTGGGTATTCAAAAGCAAAAGTATGCTGGATGTCCAGAAATTTTAATCATCAGTACCTTCCATAGTTCAGTCATTTATAATATTTTATTTAATGCATTTAATGCAAGTACATAATGCATAAAATAGGATTACGTAAGTATTTACATTATGGTGCCTGCAAATAAACCTCTATGTCAATAGACTTATAAGCTGTTCCTTTCCTGCTCAACAACAATGAGCAACTACTCAGCCTTGACTGTTTCTCTTTCTTTTACTCCATGTAGATTTTACTGTCAGTTTATAGGTCTTGCTGTCCTATACTCCAGTACAGAGATCAATATTGATCAATATTGTATTGTTGCATCTTAAATTTTACTAACTTCATTCAATCTTGCCCTATTATGAAGAAATGATTTAGTGTGATTTGAAGTAAATTTCCATTCCTTATGAATCAAATAAGTCATCCAGATGGATTCTCTTCTTGATTGAAGCTATTCTGAGAAGTAATTCCTTCTTAAAAAAATAATTGGTAAGTGAAGTAGAATAATGGTGATATTTGATGAAATTACTTCTTTGCAGGTGGAGACGACTTGCAAAAGATGGAGGGGATAAGAGAGCTTCAGGAGCAGTTGGGTCGGCTCCACTTTGACTTGGGTGGATCTCAGGGTGATCTCTTACCACCCCTCAGTGAAGAGGGGCTTAAGCGTGCTCAGTGGAACATGAACACTCTCATGAGTAAATTGACACAGCTCAGCATGAGCATCGAGGAACTCCATCGCAGTGAAGCATCATGATCATCAAAAGGCTATCATCCAAATGCATTCCCCTTTGTGAAGCAAAGACATTCTTTTTCTGTTTCAATAGATGAATGTTTGAAGAATCAGAGTCTTCCTATTGTTGTTGCATTTCAAAAAATAAATTATTTGAGAGAAATGTGACAATGCTTTAATTGAGTAATAAAGTACACAAGATGGAATTTTAATGAGAGCTTTCTCCAAATGTGAAGCTATCTTTGCATATATCTGTTAATGTCTTTGACTGCAATGCATGAGAGGGTATTCTTTAATTAGGTCTCTATTAGTAGGCTTTTGACATTTTATATAGCCTAATAACTAGTGGTGCCACCTTAGCCTCCCATGAAGACTTCACTCATCTCTCCATAATATTAAGCAATGACTGCAAAAAATCGATTGGAATATCCTTCCAGGTGTCGTGCTAACAGCAACAAACATCTCTTGATTGTGCTTCTTGATCATTTTGTCTCCAGTATAATTGCAGACAAGCTCAAATGGATTAAATTCCTTAAGTACACAGTTTTACTGTTTTAAAAGGTATGAGCACCAATGGTACATTCAAGAGAAATTAATAAATTTATTTATATTATCGAGCACTGAAGGTGTAAGTAGTACAAGTATTTAATCAGGTATAAAACATATATTCAATCACATGTGAGCAGAACCATCTTGTTGGACCAATATTGTCCTCCAATATGCACTACTCTGCTATTCAGTACTCTCTTGGCCAACATTCAGCCAAAATTGTACATTTTCTGGATACTTGTTAGCTCTCAGTTGAACCCTGTAGAATGTAATGTTTTATGGCTTCCAGTCACATGCCATCAAGGATTTATTCAACTCATGCTTTTGCATTACAGCCAATTTCTAAAAAGCGCCAGTCATCATTCGTTTCTTTCAAGGATTTGTGATTCTGAGATTGGAGGGATCTGTTGTAGAGGAAAAAGATATGAGATGGGAAATGGTTCATTGACAAACACAATTTACAATATATAAAACCAAGTCCTGACCATTATTAGAATCAGAGAGAGCATGCATCAAGGGAACCCACATTTGCATGGAGGGAATACACATATTTCAGAGTCTCCTGAAACCGGTTGTAATTCACATGAGGTCTTTCTGTATGCAAATCCATGAAATGTAAACATTTCTCAAGTTTGAATGCATCAGAGCCCTCTGCCTTCCCAACACAAGATGAGAGCCTCTCCTGAATCTCTGAGCAGCTGTGGAACATTTCTGACCATTCAACAGAGAGGCTGCTTTTATCAACATGATTGCATTCCTTCTGACAGGAGGGACACTTGAAGGCAATTTTATCTGGAATTGAAGCAAACAATGGCCAATTTTCCACACAGGCATGACAATGACAATCAAAAAAGTACTGGGAAGTGAGATGAGATTGTCTTTCATTTTTGGGCATGATGGCATAATGATAGCCATAATTGTCAAGGATCTCCTCTCCAGCTCTAATGGTTCGAATGGAGCGAACAACACATATTTCCCCATATGAATGACGCACCACATTTGGGTCACAACTATGATTAAAGAGGCTTAGTGTGGCATATGCCACGCTGCCTATTTCTACTGATGCAAATGTGGCTGAATTGAGATTCAACATGGAAACCTCATGTGCATTACAAGGGAGATTCTGCAAGTGCATGAGGACCAGGGATGCAAGGAAACTGGATTCCTTCTTGAGACATTTGACAATGTAGATGGCCTTCAGGGTTCTCATGAAAAGATCAGATGGGCTTCTTGAAGTGGAGTGACCAACCAAGTGGTAGATGTTATAGTAATCCAAAGGGTCATAAAAAGCTGAGCTTTTTATAGTTTGGCTCCCAGTCTCCAGAGTCTCAACAGGAGAGGAAGTGATGATGCGTGCTGCAAGGAAACCAATGGACCCAATCTCTGGATCTTTGAAGATTTCCAAGCAATGACACTCATTATGATGAAAGGGGAATGCCATCTCTCGACATGATTCACTGCAATACACCACCTAAAGAAATCACAATGATGGGCATGCAATAATTGTTCCTTATTTTCACTCTCTCTCTCTGCACACATGAACTGCCTCATCTTTCACACTCAGATCTAATGAATGAATAAATGTATATAACAGGGAAAATTCTGAGATATTAAGAGCTGTGTCATGATGATCTAACACTTCACTGATTGTACCATTTGCACTTAAGATAGCCAGAGCTGTCCAGATCATAAAAGAGATCAGAAACCAGATGCCACAAGTGTTTGGTGTCCATTACTCTTTACTGCAAAAGCCTAAAGGAAGCTAAAGAATTTTCCCTTCTTTCTTGTAATGATCAACTAGCCTCCAGCATGATTATGAAAAATCAAGAGATATCAACATGCTCAGTGCTGCCTTAGTATTATTATTATTACCATTAGTAGTATACCTTCTAACTAAAAAAACAGCAGTGGAGGCAAGGAAAGGAGAAGGCATTCACTCGGACAGATCCCGAGTCCCTAGGCTATCTGGTCCTTTTTGGCTTCCATCTCACACATTTTCTAGGATCCTGTCTCATTCCCCATCTTGCTAGGATGTAAATTCAATCAAAAAAGGAGGGCTAAGTGTAGCTCTGCTTGAAAGGGACTTGGGATTCTGGGCCATTTTTTCCTTTCAGTTAGGGATACCCCATTGCTCAGATTTTTTTTTATAATGGTATATTTATATACCAAACCAACTTTATTCTAACCCCATGTGCTGGAAACAGAGAACCTCCTTCATGGGTGTGATGAGTAAAGGTTGAGCATTCCTCCTTGAAGAATTCATGTCCAGACAGGGGAGGAATGGATAGAGAAACAGGAAGAAACCAGTCAATGAAGACATCTCCTTTCCCAGCCTTGGCATGGGAAGAATGACTTTATTCAGGGTGACCTTTCTCTGACCTGCCTGTGACAAAATGTCATATTAAATTTTCTGTAGAGCATGCTTAAATGGGCACCCTCCAAAAAAGTGATGAATATTGCTTCCCAGATGGCTCATCAGATGGAGAGGGACATTGAGCTAAACCTGCTCAGGACAAGGAATCAGTGCCAGGACAAGGAAATTTTGATTTACATGTTGACAGGGTCAAGCAATAGTTGAAGCTCCACCCATCAACAGCAAACAGACAACAGCATCAATTTCAATACATTGTCCAGCATCTAGATCAATGAAGTAATTGAAATTCCTCATGTGAGGGTTTCTGCTTTGATTTCCATACTGAAGTTTACTTGCTGTATGACTTTTTCCTATTTTCCATTTATAAGACTGGACTGTATTGATATTCAATCATGAGGGGCATGACTCTATCCCATGTGTGGGAGAAATCATGTCTCATGATTTCTCCCACAGTAGAGGATGCTGCATGAAGGTCTCACAGGGGAAATCTCTGGAAACCTTCTGTATGAAATGAATGCCATGATAGGACCAGAAAACATGAGTCTTCATAATGGAAAATTGTATGGCTCACCAAAGATTGATTCCCCAATACCTGTCCCACATTATCAAATTCCTTTTGCCATACAGCTTCTATTTGAACCTCAATAAATTAGCTTTCTCTCCATTCAAAGCAGAGGTTAAGAGACAGCTGGGTTCTCTATCAGCTTCCATTGCTGATAGCCACCATACTGCTGCTCAAGGCATGACATTGGCACAATATCAAAGAAACACTCTTGAACAAATTGTACATGAAGCAATAAAGAGAATTTATGCTGCCAAATTATGCCACAGAGCATATTCATATGTTTACATGAACTGGTCTTTGAAGAGAGAAATCATTTCTAAATAAAGTCATTCTTTCCACATCAAGGAAGGCAAAGAGGCTTTTGCTTTACTGTCTGGTTTCCTCGTATTTCTTCTACCTTCCCCCCAGTCTGAACATGATTCTGACCCCATGTGCTGGAAAGCATGAACCTCCTTCATGGGTGTGGATGAGCAGAGGTTGAGCATTCCTCCTCAATCAATTCAAGTTGGCTTGGTAGATTAGTATTAACATTAGTATTATTAGTAGCAGTATTATTATTATATTATTGGTACTGAAACAAGCATTAATGTCAAACTCTGAGTCTGGGAAATACCGTCAAGAATGCATTACTCTGTTTCATATTGGATACTGAAAGACCATATCATTGGCATCCAATCATTGGATGATATGGGGGGTGGGCAGGAATTTTTCTACCTCACTCAGTATTGGTTATGAAGTGCCTATGACAAAATTAATTCCAATTGTCTGCTAGTTTTGACTGCAAATTGAACCTTTAGGGTTCCCCTGCCAGTGACTTTCCTTCTAAGTGGTGATTATTACATTATGGGAAACACCTCATTAAACATGCTAAGGAGTGGGGAACTGACATGGGGGCAGTTTTCACAGGGCACAGGGAGACGGGGTGACTTGAAGCAGAAATGGCAATGAGTGAGCCATGCAGATGGAACTACTACTGAGGCATAACCCTTCTCCACTGCCACCACCTCTCCTGTTGAAAGAAATTATTCATTGATCATTGTATTCCAGAAGAAACTTTGCAGCAAAACATCCTGAAAAAAGTATCCAGCAATGAATTGCTGAATACTCAGCATTTTGGCTGCTGGTAAAAGATACATAGACTAGTCAATGAGAGATTTCTTGCATTACAACCCCATTTATCCTTCATAAATTTTTTAGAATAAAATCTCCAGATAAATAATTCAGAGTTCATCTGGCATAAGAATAAGTTGTGATTATTTATTCCAGTCACTGGGAAGCCCATGAGAGGATTTGTCAAGTATTGGCCCTCCCTTCCCTTCAGACATATAAAATTCCCTTCAATATACTGAAGGGAATTTTACATGTAATTGAAACAAGCAAAAACCTTAAACATCCATGCTTTCTCATATGCTTGTGCAAATGATGCAATGATGATTTCACAGGCACTCATGTGAAATGTTCATATTTTCCTTCTGGATGGACCTTTTATGAAAAGGAAAATATGGTAGAGAAGAGCAGATAATACTTACCAGGTAAGATGTGACGAGCAGCCACAAAATGCCTTCCTTTCTCAACAGACTCCTGGAACTGGAGGGCACCAGAGAGAGCAGGGAAATGTGTATTTCTTTCCTCAGAATTCAATCTGGGAATGCTCATAGCTTCTCCCCTTTCTCCTTCAAATTTCTTCTCTCTAACAAGAGTTGGATGTTGGAATCTCAACTTACACAAAATGCTATGGCTTGTTCCTTATGCAAACATGACTTTCATAAATGCAACTAGTCCAATGCAAGTTGAATAAAAAAATGTTTATCCTGTAGCATAGGACTTGATATACAGGGGGATTATAAAGCCTGGAAACAATGGGAAAAAAATATATTTATTTGTTTGTTTCAGGGTGTGAATGCTGAATATAAGTATGCCTTTGAGAAATGAGGAACAAATTGAAGTGATTTCATTGTGTGGACATGAGGCCTGCAAGGCATACATTTGGAGCATTTATAAGTGTCTAGTGTTGATGTTTCAAGCATTTCCCATTGTTTCCAGACTTTATAATCACCCTGTAGGTTGCCTACTTTTTGAGTGAGCAGTAGCATGATATCTCAATACACTTGTCCCATATGATCATGTAAATGCTTTCACAATAACAAGTGCTCTCATAAAGGATCCACCAAGACAGAAGATTTTAATTTCATCTTGTCAACCTCATTCTCAATCCTAATGACTCTCAATCAGGGCAACTGAAGAAATTTGACATTAAAGTTTTGATTTGCATAGTGAAAGCAAGAACAATCACAAACATCGAAGGGCACGAAGCCAGACCTGCCTTCCACAATGATGTGAGACACCAAGGTTGATCTGCACATAATGAATCATATGTCGCACAAAACTAGTCTGAAATCACAAAATCAGGTAAGAATGGAGGTGCAAGGTCTTAGTGCTCTTTTTCTTACTTTATTGTTTTCACTCCAGCAATCTTACTTTCTCATTTCCAATGCCTTTCTTGTCTTGTGAATTTTTCTCTCACCAAAGTTATTTCAGGACACACATGTATACAATGCTTACATAACCATAGTGAAAAACAGCTTATTTACTTAGCTTTAATATTACATATTACACACAGTATGGCAAAAAAAAGACCAACAACTTTTAACTAAAGTATCTCTGCTCATAATGTAGCAACTTTTACAAGACTTTCACTATGCATACATAATTATGTTTCCAACTTAATCTCCAAATTTTATCAGAATTCTTGAGCTGAAGCAATACCATCAGCAATTATTGAAAATAAGATAAATATTGAAAATCTTCTTCAAATTGAGAGAATTCTTTTCAATAATTGCTGATGATATTGTTTCAGCTCAACAAATTCTGGTGAAATTTTGGGAATAAGTTGGAAACATACTGTTGCACACACAGGGAAAGTTGTGAAAAAATGGCTCAATTGTGAGCAGAAATATTTTGGTTAAAAGTTGTTGGTCTTCTTTTTGCCTGTAGAAAGGACTCTTCACTGTGACAGTCTTGGGGTAAATGCTAAGGAGGTTAGGAGTTATGGAGAAGATGTCACTGAAAACCTGAAGAAATGTATTCCTCTTTAGTACCCACTTAGTGAGGGAGCCAGAGAGCCTGGGAAATGGACAGACTTCATGTCTTGTATATTAAGAATGCCAACATGGCATCAATTACACCAGCTCTTTCTTAACATCTTCTTATGGTGACAAATGCATCATGGGACTCCTTTGTTCATTAAATGCTTATATAAAGTCTACTTTCTAAAAATGGTTTGGTTGATTAGCCCTTCCACTGCTTATTTAATTCAAAGAGTATGAGGAGCACTTTGACTATTGTCAAACATGGCAGAAAAAGGGTTAATGTAGCTAAACTTTCTTTTCTAGGTTTTGAGGGAAAAATAAGCTGCTGAGAACAATCCCACTCTTTACTGAACCCCATCCCTATTTGCTTCAAATTATTAACAACAGCATTCACCCAGAAGCATCTGTGATGACTTGGCGGAGTAGTTTCAAACGATCTGATGGATGGCCCATTTTTTCCAAATCATTCATCAAGGCTAAGCATTGAGATGCCTGGCCAAGAGAGACAAGGCAGCGGATTTTGCGATCCAGCAGACCACCTTTGGGTTCTATCTTGAAACTTCTTTCCAGGTCCACCAAGCATTCTCTGTATTCCCCAAGTTCATAAGAGACTGCTGACCTGGACATCAGCCAACATGCATCCATGAATGAAAATAAAGGACTGCTGCTTACAAGGTGGGACCAAAAAGTTCCAGGACAACATTTTTTATAAGTCTGGCAACATAAAAAAAAAATCATTGCGAAGCACCTGTCATATTCCCAGAGTGAGGCAATTCTTCATCAAGTTTTGTCTCAAACTGAATACAGATGCAGTGATCCATCAAATGTTGCTATAAGCGTATTGACAAGTTACCTTGTCATATTCAAAGAATTTTGAATGGTTTTCAAGGCTTTCAGCACTTAGAGGAGACATTGAAGATGATGACTGGTGTGGACATCCCTTTGATGAATGATTGGTAGTGGTTGAGGTTGTGGTGGATCTGAGTGTCTTCTCTACTTGCTGAGAGACTTGAAAATCATTCAAAATTCACAGAGCATGACAAGGTAACTTGTCAATACACTTATAGCAACATTTGATGGATCACTGCAGCTGTATTCCCTGCTTTTAGACAAAGCTTGATGAAGCATTGCCTTACTCTGGGAATATGACAAATGCTTTGCACACTGAGTTGCTAGATTGCCAGCCAATTGCTCGTTCACCATGCTAGTCAGATGAGGACTTGCACAAAACTTCCCCACAGTCTCATATACCAGGTCATGACATATCAATGATTTATGTGATGTTGCCAGACTAAAAAAATTCAGTCCTGAAACTTCTTGGTCACACCTTGTACAAAATCCATGGAAAAATAGTCCCATACAGCAGATGCACTCAATGACCTTAGTTTTTGACTGGGGAAAAACTTCAAGACAGGGAATGGTCTTCATTTGGTTCAGGATACTCTTCATAGGAACTTCTTAGCAACTTCTCCTGATGTAATATCATGAAGAGTGTTTAGAGACAGGCATTCCAGTCTAGTGAATGGAACTGTAGTTTGAATGAAGTATTGATGGGGGAGTTCAAATGCTTGACTCTTGAAGAATTACTAGAAAAATGTAAGTACAAGCATATGGGCCACCAGAGAAAGGTGAATAAGAAACCTGTTGGCAAAGGCAGTGGCAAGAAGAGGAGTTCCAGGGAGTGCATAGCGGATGCAATCAGAATAACAGTGAAAGGCAATCTTGAGGTCTTTCTTCTTGTAGAATTCATTTCCATTCAAGCGGCTTCTTTCTGCCATACAGAGACTTTTTGTCTCTGTTGGAGTCGGGCACTGGAATCCTTGCACTGGCTCCAGGTCCCATAGCAAATGAATCCGTTCCTCATCTGTTTCTTTTCTTTTGAATTCATCAGTCAGGCTACTCACAAGATCTCTATCCTTCACATGCTGGGTTACTAAGGTAAAGAAGCTGGAGAATACACTCATGATTGACACTACTGTTTCTGACCCCTGAGAACAAAAGTAATTCTGATTGCCCAACTTTCTATCTAATACCAGTTCTACTTGTTCTAAGACTAAGACACCGCAAAAAAGCAGAGAAAAGAAATGAGTCATCAAAAAAGGCCATCAGCATAAACAAATTGATAATGGAAACAGTAAACTAGGCAGTAAATGATATCTGGTCCAGGAATACCAGCTCACCAGTATTCCCCAGGAATGTATACCCAACTAGGTGGACCAGTGATGAAGACAAGCACTTCACAACCAAGTAAGCTTCAATGCTGAGAAGGAGCAGTATGTAAAAAAAGCTTATTCTTTCTTTATCATTTCATTTCAATTTATTTATTCTTTATCACTTCACTGTTCACATTGGACTCCCTGGCCATATGCTTGCTTCCCTCTTTTTTCTTTTGTTTGTATTGGGGTGGCACAAGAAAAGCATCCTGTTTGATACTTTATGAAAATCACCGGGAAATCTAGTATCATAATTATTTTATCACACAGGAAACACTACAATATTTGTATCCTGAAAGTTTCAAGTATCTAGGCTGTCTCAGTAAAAAATTATAGTAATTCAAGGGGCAGTCTTAAAATTTAACTTTTTCACATGCAGTGGATGCAATCTCAGCTTTGTTTAAAATACCTTTCTCCTTTGATGTCATGAAGGCAGTTTTTTAGGCTGTGTCTATGTTATATTACTTTCGATTGTGAAGCATCTTTAGGCCTCAGGTGGAAATGTAAGGCCTAAATTGTATTATGTGTTTAGAGAATAAGGACTGGAGAGGGAAAAGAATAGTGCAAGTTTCATATCAAGTTGTGGACTCTTCCATGAAATCTCTCCCTTCTCCAGCCACTCTTTATTATTACCCACATACATATTGCCTAAATCAAATGCTCTCCTCATCTCCCAGTGGGTACATCATGAAGCAAGATAAAATCATGGCTAATTGATCAAAAATTGTAATATCATTTAATGAATTACTTGCTTATGTTGTTGATAATTTCAGAGGGAACAAAATTTTTGATGGGATAAAATGAAGAAAGCATTGTGCCAACTGTGACATCACTCAATCCTGTCCAAAACTTGAAGTAAAAATTCAATTAGCCAAGAGAGTGGGAACTAAAGGTTATTTTTAGGAATGGTATTGTGATTTTTAATTGTTAATAGACTAATTATGGAAGGAAAAAATTAGCAATCCTATTATTTAAAAAAGCAACTGATATAATCCATCAAGGCTCTTCTGAAGTCCTAGTTCTTAGTAATGAGCTTATAAGGCCTGAGGAGGCCCATGCTGTACATTAGTCTCCTCACAGTCCAATGCATCACATTGACCCTTTCAGTTCTGAATTAAAATATATAAATGATACAAAAACAAATTTTCCTCATTCAACTGTCCACAATGAAATGTCATTGATGACAAAAATACAAATTTCAAAAGAGGTCACAGTGACTCAGAAGTCCTTCCAGGCCTCAAGGTTGTGCACCCCTATATAGCCCTGCAAAATACATGTAAAAAATACACTCGAGTCCCAGCAGGGCAAAAAGGGTTAAAAGTTTTATAGGATGCCTCTCCTGAGTTCAGGGAAAAGAGGAATTAGCTGTATGCTGAGCTTATGCTACTTTGGGGTATGCACTGGCTTTCATCAGACCCTTCCTAAATTATTTCATTCATGAATAACAAATTGGGCACAGGAGTCTAGGACATTGAATTATCATTGTCAGAATAGTTTTTTCCATGCCAAACATAGGCCAGAATTCAATATTGCAGCTGCAAGACAAACATCAAGAAGATATATGTAGCTTTCCAACTTCCATTTGCTGTTTTTGCTTCTTTTTTTTTCTAACCATGTGTCTCCTTCAACTGTGATTGAACAAACAAAGTTGAAAAAGCTCCATTTCCATTTACCAAGCTCAATACAGGATATGATGTGTTAAATCTGATTTCAAGACAGTTGCCACTTATCAAAAGGCATTGAGAAATACTAACAAATGACCAGCCAGTATAGAACAAGGAATGACCCTTACCAGTATAGTCAATCATTGCATCCCCACATTGGGAAGGATGTCTGGATATCACAACTCAGCTGTTATCCAGTGGTATTAGAATGTGTGACCTTGTGATTCTTGCTGCTGGAGGGGAGAAGTCATTGGTGTTTACTGTTTGAGAAACTAACACAGGGAATTATGTAATCTCTTATGTGATACATCTAACATTCAGGATATGGCAGAAAGTTGATCTAGATGGAGGAGGGCAGAATGCAATAGGATGGAAGCCTCCAAAAACAGTTCCTCTAGTAGTCTTGGTAAATTAAACAGACTAACACAATCATTTCATCAGAATTAATTATGTGCTACTTCCCAGAACCAGTAAATTGAATTTAAAAAAAAACTGTGTCTGTAAATAAAATTTCAGGAAGGGACTCTGAATACTTCTTATAGGAAAACTAGAAGACCCATCTCATCAAAACTTTGTTATAATCTCAAAGTTACAATAAAATTGATCAATTTGGAAGTAGTCAAATGTCAGGTCCTGTAGGTCCAAAACAAGCTGTAGATAGCTTTTAAAACTGATTACTGAATTGCTCAGCCACAAAAGAGATGAAAAAGGGAATATGATTTTAAAATTGGCTGACTCCCAGCATGGCACCTCAAGCTTGTCTGTTTTCTGACCTGCTTATGCTAGCATTACCAGTAATGCAATTGTGGTTTTGTGTCACTTGTACAATTCTTGTACAGAATGGTATTTTCTGAAGGAAATCACATGCTGATAAACAAGTGCATTTAAATAATGAGCTGGAGTATGCAATGCCCAAGAGTTTCCCAAGAGGAATTGGAATGGTTAAAAGCACATCAAAAATGTTCAGAATTCTTCCTGAGAAACTTATGCAATGTGAACTGCCCCCAGCACTTTTCAAATACACTTGATGTGCATACAATTTCCTTCAAAATATACCATTTTGCATGAGAAGTGCATATTGTACACAATCCCCTTTGCACACAAGTAGCACTAGCACAAGCAAAACTGGCAGTAGGTGAGTCTGAGGCATCATTCTCACACCCAATCAATTTATACCCATAACTCTCTCCTTTCTGTTTATGCAACCAATGTATTGGGTTGTAACATATATTCCTGCTGTTTTTATATTTTGTTTGTTTTCACTCCATATTTTTGAAGTTTGGCAAAGTGGATATAGTCATTCGAAAGAGCGTTCTTTCCTCTACAAACTTATTGCCACCATTTTTTCGAATAACTTAATTTTACTTAACTTTCAGGTATTTGAAATGGAAATACCAGGCGGCAAGAAAACCCATTTTCGACACTTGCTTTATTTCGCGTTTCGCCGTAATCAAAAAGCAGCCGAAGCAGCTCGGGATATTTGTGCCGTTTACGGAGAGGGTGCTATAGCTGCGAGGACTGCTCGAGATTGGTTTGCCAAGTTCAAAAATGGCAACTTCGACCTGGACGACACGCCTCGCTCTGGGCGACCTACCGAGTTCGACGAAGACCATTTGAAGGTGCTTTTGAAGGAGGACGGTCGCCAAACATGCAGAGAATTGATGCGAGATGTTGAGCAGCAATTTGAAGGCGATTTTCTTTGTTGTTTCCGGTAAGCTCGTGTGGCACCCAAGCTCCAAGTTTTTGAGTAAAACCAATTGATTGAAGGTGACGGGATATCGTCATTGCATTGCTGTTCATCTTCTCGGCCAATTCTCTGCATGTTTGGCGACCGTCCTCCTTCAAAAGCACCTTCAAATGGTCTTCGACGAACTTGGAAGGTCGCCCAGAGCGAGGCGTGTCGTCCAGGTCGAAGTTGCCATTTTTGAACTTGGCAAACCAATCTTGAGCAGTCATCGCAGCTATAGCACCCTCTCCGTAAACGGCACAAATATCCTGAGCTGCTTCGGCTGCTTTTTGATTACGGCGAACGCGAAATAAAGCAAGTGTTGAAAATGGGTTTTCTTGCCGCCTGGTATTTCCATTTCAAATACCTGAAAGTTAAGTAAAATTAAGTTATTCGAAAAAATGGTGGCAATAAGTTTGTAGAGGAAAGAACGCTCTTTCGAATGACTATATCCACTTTGCCAAACTTCAAAAATATGGAGTGAAAACAAACAAAATATAAAAACGGCGGGAATATATGTTACAACCCAATACATGGCTTGCCTTCAAAGTCCAAGACCTATTGTGTGACAGCTCCCAAATTGCTATAGTTAAAGTAATGAAGGTTTAATACAAGAAATATAATATGGGAGAGTATTGTACACAATTTTCAATGAGAAAGATTTTATGGATTGTTTGTAAGAGGTACTCTAAATCACTTCATTTCTTTGAGCCACCCTGTAGTATAATGTTTAGAAAAGTACAAAGCCACTATCATCCTAGGGTCACCAGAGCTTCCTCTTGGGAAAATGCAAGGAAGTTCCATAGATCATGGTTTGCTCATATCTAAATAAAAATGAAATGAGAAATCTACAATTCTTCAAACCATATAATCACATATATAGTTTTGGACAACTTGATGAAAATTATGCAAGTCAAATGGTGGCTACAAAAAAGCTGTAGTGGCTGTGTCATTCATCTATGCCCATTTAACCCCTAGTTTTTTGAGTGCTATCATCCATAATCTAAATTTAAAAAATTATTCAGTATACATAAAAAATATAAAACTATTTTCTTCATGAAGTTGATCACAATAAATTAGAGCTTTAATTTACAAACTAGTTCAAGTTCAATTCAAAAGCAGTTCCATCATGGAAGAATGCTAGAAAATAACAAATAAATTAATACTTTTTAAAATGGAAATTATCTTGAAGCATCAATATAAAACTAAAAAAGAGCTGTTCCAGGAAGATTAATGAAAAAGGATGGACAATTCCTTCACCTCAACTTCTTGTACTTTCTTCAGCATAATTTGTATGACTCAAACAAGAATTGCTGGGGGAATGAATGCTGATGATTTAATTTCTCCAAAATCTGCTTCAAAAGCCACAGATAGTTGAGTTTAGGAAGGTAAACTTTTTCCTTTAAAACATCCCCATGGTAAAAAGTCTGAATGATACACATAAGGGAAATGTGGATGGAGAGGGGACCATTCTAGAGAACTCTAGATGAGTTAAAGCTAGATTGGAGTTTAAATTGCTGACAATGCAGTCCTGCTAAATCTAATACATCCAGCTAAAACTTAACTTGCATGCAGAACATAGAATGACATTCTGCCATAGGATTACCATTGCATGTCTAAGATTGCAGAAGTGGTGTGACAAAAACTCAGCAGTCACAAACTTTAAAAGATGTTTTGTATCTCACAATCCAATCAGAGTACACTGAGAGGCTTTTACAACATCACAGGAGAAATAACAGTTCCTCAAGTCTGTGCAATCATGTAATAAATTTCATCTGAAACAACTGAGCTTTCTTTGTGCACTTGTGACAAAGGTCAGATGCCTGACTCTCAAGGACAGGGTTTAGTGAAATTAAATATACAAATGGAAAGAAGATGAATTCAGGATTTCAAACACATGGCTTCAGAGCAAATATATATTCATTGCAGAATACCACCCAGCATAAGAAAAAAAGCATCTGAATTTAAGAACACTATAAACACAATCAAGGTAAGGACATTTGCCCTTCATCTGCAGAGAAAGAAGTAACAGACAAAATCAGCAGAAAGACCTTCCAATTTTTAGGTGAAGGGTGAAGAATTCCCAAGAGAAATGAATACCTGGAAATAATATATAAGATAAAAAATGAAATGAAGCATTCAGCGGGGATAAAAACTTTGGGTTGATGGAGGAGGAGCAGTAGTTCGACTATAAGGATTAAGAGGAGGTTGGAATCCAGAAGTGGGAGGGGGTCCAGCTGCAGCATAGCTCCCAGTGCCTCCTGCTTGTCCCTGCATCCCACCCATGTATGTCCTGCAAGTACCAATATTTACAGAATCACAAAAGGATCATGTATCACAACTATACAATAAGAGCACCTTTTTATGAGCATGTAAATGCCATGTCAATGCAGTACAGGTCTCAGGAGATGAATGAGAATTAGTAAAATTTCAACTTCTTGCTTTAATAATGAAGCAACTAATGACATGGGACTTAAAAGAATTGGAGGAAAAATATACGAGAGCTGATAATTTAATTTGTAGACAGTCAGTGTCACTGCTCTCTCAAGTAAGTTTCAGCTAAATCCCTCTAGATTGCACTGAAGTGCATGTCTAAGAATACCCTCAGGCAGTTACACATTGAAACGTGTCTTTGTTTCGTAATGGAAGATTTAGAGACTGAACAACAACATGTCATACACTATTGTGTTTGATGAGGTTTGAGTGGTGTAGATACCATAAAAGAAATGACAGAAGTTTACGGTAACTGGTGTTTGAAGAGAGCTGTGATTTTCAAGTGGCACAAACGTTTCAAGGAAGAACAAGAATCTGTGGCTGACAACTCATGGCCTGGCCAGCCGAGGACTTCGACCACCCCAGAGCAAATTGCATGACCCCAGGAAATCATGGACGAAGACCGGCAAATCACAATTCGTCAACTATGCAGTAAAATGTCCATCTCATACAGCAGAGCTCATGCAATTGTAACAGAACACCTGAAAACGGTGAGAATCTGTGCACACTGGATTCCATACCATTTGACACCTGAACAAAAACAAAAACATGTTCAAGTGTGCAAGGCCATGCTAACACAGTTTGAGTGAGAAGGTGCAAGATTTCTCAGTCACACAGTGACTGGTGACAAGACATGGATTTACTATTATGATCCAGAAACCAAGCAGCAGTCAAGTGAGTGGAAACATTAAGATTCACCGCCCCCAAAAAGTTTCGAGTTGTCCCCTCAGCCATGAAACAAATGGCACTTGTGTTTTTGTTTATTGCAAAGGTATTCTCATCATGCACTTTATGCCACATGGTACAACCTTGAATAAGGAAGCATATGTCAAAGTTCTACAAAAAAGCTCCACCTTGTGATTCACAAAAAACGTCCTGAGCTTTAAAATGAAAAATGGTTTTTGCATCAAGACAATGCCAGTCCACACACTGCTGTTGTTGTGCAAACCGTGATCGAAGCTTCTGATGCAGAGGTGTTGCCACAACCCCCCTATACTCCCAACCTCGCACCACATGATTTCTTCTTATTCCCAAGGTTGGAGAAAGTGCTGAAGGGCCGGCATTTTGGTTCAGATGAGGAAGCTCAAATTGTCACAACCACAGCATTACGAGGTATATAAAAAAATGGCTTGCAAGAGGCTTTTGACAGTTGGGTAAAGTGATGGCACGAGTGTATCCAGTTTCAGAGAGAGCATTTCGAGAAGGAAGAAGCAGCTGCAGACCATGATGACAACAATTATATATGATAGTTTCAGTCTACGAATTAAATGATCAGCCCTCATATTTACTTCCTGTAAATCTGAGGCAACAAACCAGAATGTCCAGGAAAAGTTATGCATGCAAGCAAAAAAGGCCAGGTCAGCCAATCTGCACTCCCCCACCACTGGTTATAAAACAAAAACTTCAGAAAATAAATTATTTTTTAAGAGTGGTCTTTCCCTGATGTCCTTTAGGGACAAAAAGGTGAATTCATGAAGGAAAAAAAATGGATGTCTCTTCTATTTCTTTTTTTCTTGTCATTCAGCAAATAGACTTATAAATATTAAACTAATAAATCTGAAGACAACAAACTACAGATGCAGTTTCAATATGCTTTATCCCAACATCATGCTACTCCCACTGCATTACAAGTGTGTATAACTTTTAGTTAAGAAGGGACCCTTCAATACAGTATATTTTTCTTCAATGCTGTTACTCTACCTTCAGTGTTCTATTCAATTAGACATGTGGAGGTGTTCGTAGAACCACCCTGTATATTTAAAATTTCTCAAGAATGAAAGCTTATGAAACACAATATGCAAGTTAAAAAGAGAATGTAAGAGGGGTCCACCTACGAAGGAGAACCAGGATATGTAGCTTGGTGCTGAGAAACTGGAGCATATCCAGCCTGAGATACAGCAGAAGATGTTGGAACAGCTGTTTGAACTGTAGCTGGAGCTCCTGCATAAGATGGATAGGATGGCCCTAGGCCAGCAGATGATCCTACTTGCCCAAGCATCACCCCTGTCTGTAAAACAAAACCATAAGTGCAATTATGTCCAAAGATCATAAAATTGCAATACCTCAGAAATTCTACAACTACACTGTAAGTGAATCGTTTTTTTTAGATTTTCATTGAGCATTAAGCTAAAGTCCTATACTGGACTCCAGGTAGTTTACTACACAATTTATCAGACTTCTACCAAAGGAACAAGGAGTATCTTCAATCGACATGACACTACAAGATGGCTTCAGATGGAAAAATGATGCACTTGAGAGGAATGCTGAGGAACAGATGATGGAGGATGGTAGACATGGGAGTAGGATGTTGGTTGCTGCACCATAGCATAAGGACCTGGCTGCTGCTGCTGCTGCTGAACACTCCCAGGTCGCATCATCCCACTACTTCCACCCATGACTCCTGTTCCACTCTCAACTGAAATGCATAATTACATCTCATTCAAACTTGGGGCTTGAGCAGGAAAATAATTTTTCCTTCCCTATTTAGGAATGAAACAATACCTTCAACTGGTTATCAGTAAAATATTATACAGGGTGGACCAAAAGTTTTTGCCCCTGTATAAAAATGTGAATATCTCCTGAACGGTTTGGGCTACAGAGTCGAAAAAAAAACTAAAAGAAAGTTCATTTCATCCTCTTTCTGAAAATGTATGGTTTTAGGTTCCTACATTCATTTGGAGATGAGTCATGGCCGTTTGAAAAAAACATAC
>CAJPEV010001281.1:0-11538 GCA_905338385.1 Darwinula stevensoni | reverse complement strand
TTTTTTTTTCGGTATGTTTTTTTCAAACGGCCATGACTCATCTCCAAATGAATGTAGGAACCTAAAACCATACATTTTCAGAAAGAGGATGAAATGAACTTTCTTTTAGTTTTTTTTTTCAACTCTGTAGCCCAAACCGTTCAGGAGATATTCACATTTTTATACAGGGGCAAAAACTTTTGGCCCACCCTGTATATCTGGCTGATTTAATACATGAGCTGTAGGATATCCAACATAGAAGACTGAGTCCTAGACTCAGAAGGGAAACATCATGGAAGATACCAGTGCGTACTACGAAAACAAACAAGATTTGCTCCATATCTGCATCCTCTCTTCATCCTTCACTTGATAACTCAAGGGTCTCTTTCACAAATAACATCATGTCATATTAGCAGAATGGCAATGTGAAAATATGAGTAGGTCTAATAATGCAGGTAACAGATGCAAAAAAATTGAATTTCAAGATCATATTCAAATACCAGATGAGACAAAGGGAGTGCCACTCTTTGAATTCTATGGTGTTCATGAGACAGCAAATAGGGTGACAACATTTTTATTTTGTAATTAATTCTCCCTATCCTCTGAAAATCCCTGTCTCTTTCTCTCCAGGAATTTTATCATATGAGAAGTCACCAGAGCAACTCTATTACTTTTGCTAAGGGAAAGTGGTTGGTGTGCATAATTCACATTATTTTCAGGCCATTGCACCTCAGCCTGTCTGTGAAAATGGTGCTCACCGTGGGAGATATAGCAGGGATTAAATCTTGTAAAGCTAGGTTCACACCAACCGCATAGCGTAACATGACTGACATAAAATAGCACAGCACCTACAGGTTCTTGTTCACACTGGCGTCACACTATGCGGTTCCTGTCATCAATATGGCGCATCATATAGGCCTCTAGGCAGTGGGCTGGATGAAGTCAGAGTAGACCCTGCTTAATAAAATCTTGTTATTCACCATTATGGATGTTGATGCCCTGCTTTTGACATTGATCCTTTCAACCATGGCATGTCACGTTTGGAGGCAGAGAAGAGATCATCAGAGACAAAGGCTCAAGAAATCCTCACTCCCCAATAAGTTCTCATTCCAGGCTAAGTTAGGCCTAGTTAAATATATGCAATAGTACAACCTTTCATAATGGTCCTACATCTAGGGGACATTTTTAGGTACCAGTGGTTCTTGTCTAGGTCAGTTCATAGGCCACTGGCCAATGGACTTCAATTATGAGATCCTCCATGCAACCTGCTATGATGAGTTTGATGACACATCTCTGATCTGATCGGCTGAGCATGGGTTCCTTGTGCGTTATGTTGAATCCAGCTCAACTCTTCGCACAGACCCTAGAGCCCAGGTTTTGACTGCACGAGGGCACTTTTGCTATGCTATGTCACCCTATGCTATGCTATGCTGTTGGTGTGAACCTAGCTTTACTTCCAGAAAGTATGGGGCAGGCAAGAATAATAATAATAAATTTCCTTGAAGGAAGAAATATATTGCAACCAAACTGATTCACAGGCTGCTAGAAATGGGTTCATCTGAGAAGTAGAGAGGGAATGGCAGATTAAAGTCAGCTTAAACTGAAGAAAACTCAATGCTTATGTGGGAGAAGACATTGTTTCTCAAGGTGATACCCTGGGATGCAAAAGTCCCATTTCAAATTTTTCAAGAGATATTTGTTCAGCAGATTCTGAAGTACAGCACAGATAAAAAGGCATTAAAGAAATTTTTAATCCTAGCCAGCACCACTAATTTCCCCCCCTCAAAAATGTTTTCCTGTAAGGTCTACACTTGACCCACTGACCTCTGACTCTCTTACAATAGCCATCCATAAGTTTTACAGGTTCCCAAAATAGGCATCTTCGAAACTTGTCAGTCAAAAATCACCTGCTGAGCATTTGTGAAGCTAAAGGGTTTGTGCTGGATGAAAGACAACTGAACATACCTGCTGGATGCAAGGGAGGTGTAGGAGTTGGTCCATGCTTCAGAGGACTTCCCTGGTGAGAAGAAGGTTGCTGCAGCTGCTGTTGCTGTTGCCCATAATAAAGCTGCTGCTGCTGCTGCTGCTGTTGTTGTTGTTGTTGTAGTAGTTGTTGTTGTTGTTGTTGTTGTTGTTGTTGCTGCTGCTGATGCTGCTGAGATTGATCTGCTGTTTCTTCTACTGCAACCAATCAAAAGGCATACTCAGATTGACACATGACACTTGATGATTAACTATGTAAATGTATTTTCAGACATCATTGTGTCAACTGCATTCCAAAGAGTGCATGTTTGAGAAGTGTGTCTTGCAAGGCGCCTTCTTCTTCAAATTTGTCTCTTAACTGAGCAATTGTGAGTCACATTGGTATTGTACCATCATACTCATGTCTTCAATCAGTTGCACAAATGCAATGTTTTCAAATTTCCATTACCATTTCAGTAACATCTTGCACTGCTCAAAAGAGAGACAAACCTCCACTATTTTGTGCAACACTACAGCAATGCCATCTAGCAGCTTTGGTTTAGTGCTACCAGGTAACACAGTGTAGAGGTGTTGTGAATAAACATAAATGGACAACATGTCTCTGCATACAAGACTGATGAAGTGTGCATACAAGTTTTTTTCATTTCTGTATATACAAAAAAAAATTCACTATTAAATTTTGTATCCAGACTCTTCAAAATTCATACTTTCCATGAGAGACTTGGCTATGCTAAAAAAAAATTCAATTGCATAAAAATCCCAGTCCAATATATCAAGTGGTCAGAAGACTTATAGATAAAACTGCATAATACAAAGGTTAGTGATCTTGTTAACCTGATGCTGCAGTCTGTCTAGCAAGCTGAACAGAGTCTGTAATAACTAAATGTGGGTTTTGTTTATGGTGTACCTGTTATTACATATCCAGCAAGCTATATTACATATATATCACATGCTGATATTGAGCATGACAAGCTGGATATCATGTGTCAGTTGTCATTTGTGTCAACATTAGTCAATTAGCAAGGCACTACCCTCTTCACCAGAAAGAAATAGGAAATCTGTTCTTACTTCATTTTTATTCAAAATTTTACTCACCTTTCAAAGCAGAGTGGCGAGGGGAACTGTTATCCAGGGGATCAAATTCCTTGGGCTGTACAATTTGCTTTACATCTCCTTCACTTGAAGTAGAAACCATCTTCTTGTCCCCTGGAATAGATAATGGGTTCACAGTGAAGTAAGTGATCAAACAATAAAAACGTACCCTCTACTGCAAATGACCTTTCCACTTCCTTCCATCCCAATGACACCAAAATATATTGTTAATTAGCAAGCAACAATTAATAAAACATCAATTAATGAAGGAAAGGTAAATTATGTGCATTGAAGATGAGACTTGACATATCAAGCTGGAATCTTATTTTTCATCACATTAACCCATTACTGTATAATATATGAAAGCCTTGGAGAAAAACATTCAAATTGCATATACATTTTCTTAATGGTACCAAAAGAACATATTTTGCATGGAACTACCAAATTTGTCATTTTATTGCAATTCTGTGTTTAACCAAAATGGGAGAAATCTGCAAAACAAGGAAACTGCAACAAGTAAAACATGAAATATGTCTAACAAGATGTAAGATATTATAAAAAATAATTTTTTCAATTCATATTACAGCAACAAAAAATAAACAAAGATGCTTTTGGTGAGTCTTCAATCTCTTTGTAGGCTGCCAATTTTGATTTATATTGGTAGGCTTATAGGTGACACAATTGGAATTTGTATACTGAATTTCAGCCTTCTGGCTCTAAAATTATAGGAGCTATAATTATTTTCTGATGACCCATGACGAAGTGTGCTGTCTAAAATCTCAATATGAACTTGAGGCCAGGATGAAATGGAGGACAAAATTCATAACATTCCACCCCTGCATGATGCTTCAGAGGAAGATTGGGAGGCACTGCCTCAAAGGTTTATTGACCGAATCATTGATCTGTGATGTCCCAGACTACAGGCTTGTGTTCAATAGAATGGAGGGCACATTGAGCACCTTTTCAATTGAAATGAATGTCCCTAAATGAAATTGTATACTTTCATTTTTGAAATTTGTGCTTTTTTTTTGTTCTGTTTCTTTGCTTGTTTGTTTTTGTCAGTCGTGAAAACTTTTAAGCTGAAAGAAAAAATGAACACTTACTTTTTTTGTGATAAAAAGTCAATTAAATGCCAATCTCACAGTTTTTAGGAAACTGAAAACTTTTTGAAACGTGGCACACAAACCCTAACCGAGTCACCCTGAGTTGACCAAATTTCATCAGAATCGGCAAACTACTATCAGATTGACAACTTACCAAAAATGACAGCTTTGTTTGTTTTTTTTTTGCCCACCCTGCATATAAAATTTCTAAAGAACTCAGTTGGTTACAAGCATAAATTCAGAAAATATTGTTCTTCCCTACTAGAAATATTGTGAACATTTCAAGAGTTCCCTATTCTCCACACAGTGAATCTTCAGCTCTTAACAATTAACAGGTATGTGCCCAATTGGAAAAACAGTGTAGTGAAGGGTTCACAACTTTACCATGAGGTTTTGGCTCAGGAACTTCAGTGAGATTGATGCGATCAAGCATGTCAGCAATGTTGGCCTGCATCTCCTCCAACTTCTTCCGCATCAAATGAAGATCACTGCTGTCCAATGGCCGAGCCTTTGGCTTAACCAAAAGGCGCAGCTTAAGGATTCTGCTGCATGATATGGCAAATGCCAGATCACTGCTATCAAACACTGTCACGAGGTCTCCATCTTAAATAAGGAACCACAGCCATATAACTGCATTAGGTTTAAACTTGTCAGTTTCAGAAGTATTCCATAGCAATGCATAATTTACCACTCATGGGAATAGGTTTATAATTACATAGGCCATCCTGACATAACTCAATTTTACTTTCCATTTATCTTACCTCCAACCCCTCCCATATTTCCAGACCATCTTGTCTCCTCTTCAGCCTCCTTTCTTGCAAAAAGGAATGAGGCTCCTTATGCAATCACCTGACTATGCCAGCATGAGGTTTTCACATTTGTGAGTGTGCAATCAGGAACTGCTTCAAACATCACCTAATTTTTATTTTCAACTCATATGTGGCAAATCTATCATTCAAAAAATTTACTATAATTAATGTATATTTTTATATGGGTTATATCTTAGCAAAGCCGTTATCTTGAAGAAAAAACCTCAATACAGATGTCAGTGCATGATTGATTGTCTGTATGTCAACATTTGCTTGTGAAATTTTTGTCTTCACCAAGAAATATGAAAAACTTGGAAACCTCATGCCCACCTGATTAATAAAATAAACAAGCCCTTGTAGACCATTTCTTTCTTTACAAGAGCTTATCTACTACATGTTTGTGCTAGCTTTGAGAATTTCCAGTGATCTGACAAAATCTATAGCACTTCAATAAATAAGGGCTCATTGATGGATTTTCTTCTAGTGCTATGATGCATGATTCAGCTTAGGGTGGTATGCAGTGTGTGCACACAATCCTAAGCTTTAATAGCCCATACAGGAGCTAATCTACTCTATTTTTATTCCTCTCACATCATTTCTTTACAATTCAACTTTTTAATTGTCCTATTGAGAGCTATACCAATATTTTATTTAAAATTGTTACCAGGCAATATAAGCAGTAATAGTATCCATTATGGGATATCATGCAGGGTGACCAAAACCTTGAAGGGATCGATTTTTCAAATCATAATGATCAATAACAACAATCCCTTAAAATGGAATAAGAAATCCAATAGAAAAAACCACCAGTGCAGCTCAGAATCACTCCTTGCCCACACACAGAAAAGGACATTGATATCTTTTGTCTTTGACTAGGTCATGACTTGGAGAGTTTCATTGAATGGTTGATCCTATCAATTTTCTGGTAAAAAATGCTGACAACAAAAGGCCTCTTGAGGTAAACCACAAGGTGATGATGCCATTGAGGTGTGGTGGTACTTGCTCCATTTCTCCCATCATACAAGCCTCACATTAGCATCCAGAGGCAGAACCACTGGTTGATACCCAAATTTCCTTAATTAACTCCATAAGCTAACTGCTCTGAATGACATTGCAACAAAGTCTTCCTCAAGTAAGTTTTCCTTCATCAAGCCTTCTCTACTCAGCCCTAGAAATTTGGAGAGCAGCAAATGATGAAAGTTTCATGTGCAATTTTTCTATACCAATAACAGCTTTTTCAACATTCTATATCAATCACATAGCCTTGTATGCAGTCAGAGTAATCAGGGAGGGGCAGTATGAGATTGAAAAATAATTTTGCAATATGTATATATATTGCTGATGATCAACATTAGATGATATAGTGGAAGTTGGCACTGCCCTATATATAATTGGGCAATCAGATATTTCTGCATTAGTTTTCTTTTCTCACCTAAGGTGGGGAGATGAGAAAAAAATCAAGAAGAGGTGATGAAATGATAACATATCGAGATAGCCCAACCCTAATGTGATGCTAGGTTTGTACCTGTTGGGTAATTTCTTGCTTACAACTCAACACCATCATGCACATCTGATCATGGTCAGCTTCAGCATGCATCCACTCCCATCCCATATGCCCAGGCCTATGAGAAAGTGCCAGAGAATGTGTGTACCAGGCAAGCACTAAGGTTAGTCTTCTCTTCACCTCTCCTTTATCAATTGGCTAAGGATGTATGTAACTTTGTCACATGGGGGCATCCAGGCAACAGTGTCCTATAAGAACGGTAATATGATGAATTTCTGAATCCCATGCTGATGTTCTGGAATGCTTTTGTTCCTATTTCAGGTTTTTATATGCATAGGATGACATACGACTACCAGAGGTGAACAATTTTGAATAAATTGGGTTTAACTCAAGTCATCTTCAATATCTTTAAATAAATTGTGACTATGCCTAAAACTAGACCCACTATGATACATCTGAACTAAAACCTTTAAAATACTGGAAAACTGAAGAAAATATTTAAAAATTTGATGAAGTTAATCATCCATGAGATAAAAGATTGCCACAAACCATCATCCTTGTATTTAATGGAAACTTCATCCTCTGGTGAGAGTTGTCCTTTGAACACCCGCTGCATCATCAACACCAGTTCATCGTATGTAATATCCTCATTATGAATAGGGATCACTCGTATATCATCACAAAGCTGGACCTGGAAATAAGTCACATCATAAAGTACAATGAACTATCTTGGAAAGAACACAAAATAATAGCCTAGATCCATTATAAGACTATAAAGAAAAGTTCATATATGGCAGTTGTGCCCAATCTTTTCAGCTAGGGGGCTACATAGCTCACTACCACAACCATTGCAGTCACTAGTATTGAAGAAGAAAAATTATATGGAAACCTGAGGGTATAGTGAGTTAGGGCCTTGCGGGCCATTTGTAAGCACCTCGAGGGGCATTTTTTTCCCACGGGCCATGGGTTGAGCACCATTAATATACAGTATTTAGATATATCTGAAAATGTCAATTGGACAGTCCAGGAACTCCTCTTACCCCATTGCTCACCAGAAAGTTTGAACCCTCTGAAATTATCATGCCTCATTTTTGCTGTATGACAACTAAAACTAACAGAACTATGACATATTTACAGCTGCAAAGTCTAGATTAGGCCTCTGGCAGGGTGAGTGATGAGACTGGCTCTCGTGACAAGGGTCATCCAGGTATGAAATTAACTAGGTCTGGCTATATTTTCCTTCCTGCTGTCCCTAACATGTCCAACAAGACCCTGAGTACTTGGTACACCTGTGTCAAGAAGTGGAGCATAAAAGATAATGGCAAAGGCTTAACTCATATAAAGTATCCCTGGAGTAACCACAAGCACCAAACTGGGTTTTCTAAGGTTAGAGGTTACTTGGACCTCCATTGCAGAGTAGCCATCTTGCTTTCTTTAAAAAATATACCTTTCAATTATTTAAACTTTAATTTGAGCACTCTGTAAATCTGAGATATTAGGCCCTACAAATGAAATCCAATAAACTGAAGGCAATCAACCTTGTCATAGGCCCCTATGAGAATACAATTGAGTTAACCCCTTTAAACCTTGTGTACATACTCATGTACATAAATTTATTTTATATAATTTTTTTAAATAAAATAATTATAACTGAGACCATTTGTACATCTGTATATACATCCAATACCTTGTTTACTGTTACATTTAAAAATTTGGAAAACCCTTGAAATGAATTATTTTCCCATCACAATACCACATTATAAAGGAAAAAAATTTTAAATCAGAAATTATTCAGATTTGAAGGGGTTTGTGTTATTCCCATTGAAGCCCATATAAAAATTGACATCACCAAGTAGACTTTATTTCATGCACATGGTACATATTAGCCCTTGCCATGCTAAGGAGACAGCATTTGTCTCCACAAAATATTTAGTTGCAAACAAATCAAATTCATTCACTGATTGTGCTCTTCATAGGAACAGGACATACACACAAACTGCTCAAAGAGGAAATGATGGAACCATCTGCCTGTCTTCACATGAACATCCAGTAGATAGAATTTACCTTCAAGAAACTCTCAAGACATGGTTTTGTATGGTTTTTGGTTTAAATTTTTCTTACTTTAGTGTTTAATACTCAGTAGTCCATTAAATTTAAACACTTATAGACTGCATAGACTTTCTTTACTATCAGTGGTATGCTTATTAGCTCTTCTCCCTTGAACTTCTGAAGAATACAAAGTCATCCAGAGATAGTCACATGCCCTGCCTATACACTGGCCAAGATTTTTCAAAATTAAATTAGAATGCTAATATAAGATAAAGACTCAACATGACCTCTTAATGTAAACTTTCAGCGCTTACACAAAACTCATCTAAGATTATTGAAAGGGCTCAAGAAGAGCTAACAGAAGAGCCAAATATGAGCTCTCTTACTCAATTAGGACAGAAGTTACAAAGGGGAAGAGATCAAAGTATGACCAGAAGGCATTTTAGACTAAATTTCATGATCTCAGCTCTAAGAAACCAGGGATCACATGAACCCAAATTAGTGAGTTAATTCCTCATGGGTAATAATAAACCTGTTAAGTTTCATTCATATTATAGGTCAACATTATACACTATATTGATTTGACATAGAATGATCCACATTCAATTATATACATGCTTCGGGTATGTAAGACGTTGGAAAAGTAAAGTCCTTCAAATTGAATAAGTATGAAAACCACAGGACATGAAACCATTCACGTAGGCCTACTCCATGCCGGTCCTCACGTTAAGGCTAACATAAGGTCAAAAGTAATCAAACCTAGACCAAACTTACTATAGGCCAAAACAGAGCTGAGTCAAACGGTTCAAACCTTGATGATAAGTTTCCCTCCGAGGTCCATTGCAGGATAACCACTGTCCTCTGACCCGTTCACCAATCCCGAACTGTAGGTCTGTGCCATATCTCGCCTGACTTAAGGTCTATTTCGCCAGTTCCAAATGTCAAACTATAATGCTCTATGTATTCAATCCGCGACCAAAGATAGCCATGTACTGTTGGTGACAATGCTCAATCCCTCCCAGTTGCCTGTCAACGAGAGATCACAACTTTACACTAAGCAGAGACCACGGAGACGGACATTAACGGATAAGTAGAGACATCTGGCGTCGAAACGGAATTCGATGCTGTAACGAAACAAAAACGAAATCTTGATGATGATATTAACGATATTCGATTGTGCTTCTCTTTCTGAAGTTTTCTTCCCCGTCCAACCAACCGAACATCAAACTCCAGACCAGTGAATGAGTTCGAAATTTTATTAGGGTACAGTAAAACCTGTGTAATACGGCCACAAAGAGGACTTTCTAAATTTGGCCGATTCTGACCACTGAGAGAAGAGAGAGAGGTCTCTTAGAGAAGGTAGAGACCTTTATTTCAGTGGTTCTGACAGGTAGTCGCCATAAAGAGAGGAATTTCCCCCTCCCCGCGCTTTCTCCTCTAAGCAAACTGTGAGGCACTTACCAATAAGCTTTCTGGGAAAATTAAACACGCTATATTCTTCAAAGGTACTATACATCTGATTTTGTCATATTTTAATTATACTATGCCCATTCGGCACAACAACGTTGTATCAACATTGAGAATAGGTTAAAACGTTGAGACTTGGTTGAAGTTGAGAATTCGACGAAAAAAAAAAATCAGTGAAATGCTAGCTATTCATAATTTACCGTATTTTCAGCATTTGGTGACTACTCGTGAATAAGGGAAGTCGTTCAGAGGCTATTTAGGAGCAAATTAAAAAAAAAATCATATTCTCAATGTTGTTTTTACGTGGAGTTATCCACATCATATCAACAGAAAATAGGTTCTACGAATCGACGCGAGATGGCACATAACCGCCGATTCCGCGATTCTTATCCTGATGCCTTTAAATAACCAGTACCCTGCGTTTCTCAGATAGTACCCAATCTTTTCCCATTTACAGCATAGGGGAAGGTATAGGAACTCCTAGATAGACATATTTAAGGAGGTAATCAAGCAGAAGGAGACCCAAAGTACTTCTGGCTAGTCTCGGACCAACGCATGATTCCATTCAGAGTTCCACATCAGGAACGAAACGATGCGCCGGTCCGTCTTTGGACGTCCGTTGGACGCTCGGCAAAGGGACTTCCAAGGACATCCTCTCGGGGTCTGCCCGTGGATGTCCCCGGACGGGGTTCCCGCCCCGTCGAGGCCCGACATCTAGCCGTTCGTTCGATGAAAATTAAGTTCCCATAATGTAAGCGAAGTGGCAACGAACCCATTACTGTGTGTCTCCCGATGTCCTTGATGCAAATCGATCGTTCTGCGGAAGCTCTCATTCTCCACTCGATAATTTTGCATGTACGAGCCGAAGGAAGGAAGTCGTTCCGATCGGTTCGCTCGTCGAGAGACGTAACGTAGCTTCGAGAAGACTCCCGGCAATTCTTGCACATTGTACGGAGGGAGAGTGGTTCCCCTTGCCGAGTCGATTCCTTTCGGTTTGGATTCGTGTAGCCTTTGACGACGGGAGGCAGTCTCTGGGATGAGAGGCGCATCTCGGTAGTACCTTAACTTGTCATCTGAACGCTTCTCTTCGAGCTCCTCCCGGGAAGCATATTTTGAAACCTTACTCGTGTTCGAACACTGGGACCGTGACAGCCAAACGCTCGCCAAATGTTATTATAGGAAAATGGCGACTTCCATGTTAATACAGATTTCAGCTCTACCTGAAAAGCAGGGAGTTAATGTTTTTGAGTAGCTCTTGGTTGGACTTGGGTTTTCCCGCCGTACATCATCAAAGCAAGGCAGACCAATCTTATCGTGTTGTCAAGATGAGTTTACCGAGTAGGCCCAACGTTAGGTGTGGGTTTGCATGAATTTTTCAATCGAAAGCAATGCAAATTTTGGAATCGGCAAATTGTTTACGAATTCAAGTTTCAGATCTAGTGTAGGATCCTTTCACATTTGCAGCATAGCATATTTAATATCCTAACCTTTCCGAGGTTTATCTTCGCGGAATGATGGAAGGAAACTGTAGGGACAATGATGATAGAAAATT
>CAJPEV010001280.1:0-70982 GCA_905338385.1 Darwinula stevensoni | reverse complement strand
GGCCGATGATCCTTACCGCCGGGGGGGGGGGGAGGTAAGGATCATAGGAAATTCCAACGTCCAAGAATAGCCTTCGGCATTGAGAACCTTCTTCCTCGGGACTTACGCATGTAGCACCGCTGACGTGAGGAAAAATTAAAAGGAAGTGAAAGGACTCAACCTATTTCTTGTTACTAAGGGATGACCAAAGTTGTGATGGGCCTACGGCCTCAGAGAAACTTATCTGTCATCCCATTATGCATTACCGGGCCGCGGGTTGCACATCCCTGGATTGGATCATCTGCTTTGGGACAAGAGCCTCATGATTAGGGGGAGGATTTATACGACCTGAAGACCAAAAAGTCGTAGCATCAAATATGATGGAAAATATCGCCATATATTTCGATTATAGCGAACGAAGTCGGGAAATCCGAGAACTAAGAGAGTGGGAGAAGGAGCAAACGCGTGAAGTGGGATGAGGATGAGGAAATCGCTTGTTAGAAAACCGCAGACAGGTGGTCACAGAATTTTTTAATGAAAAATATACCCGTATTTCTTCAAATAAACAAAAACATGACCTAATGGATGAAATACGACCTAACGACATGGACTCGTTTTACACCCACTGGTGCCAGGAATCCGTCTGACAGTCGTGGATGCATGTGCCAGGAAGCAGAAAAAAATATGAATTTTGCGCAGAAATCTGCGCAATCCCAATCTCAATCTGCCCTGCTCTCATGATTCATGGTTGGCCTACGAAAAAGAATAGAAATCAAAAACTGTTTTCATACCTTGTACCTCTCGGGGTGAACGAAAGGGTTAACTCAAGATTACTCTAAGGGCCTTTGCTGCCATGTCTTGGGAGGGATTCCACGAGATGATTGTCTCGTTTTTTTGCTCAGCGGCAGCCAGTGGCAAGGGAAAATTCTTCTTTATTCAACTGCTCCACGTCATTCGTGACGTCACCCCAGTCGAACTCAAGAGAACTCAGATCTCGTGAAATGAAAGGTGGTTTCCGCATCGCCATGCCCGCCTTCCTACCGTTGAGAGATAGAAGAGCCTACTCATTACCTTTCTGTGAAAAAAAAAACCTTTCTTCCAGAATTGAGAATACAAAGAGAGAGGCTTTGCGTAGATTTGGACTTTACGATCTGTCTTTTTCCTCAGTAGAACCGTGACGTCGTTTCTCAGCAGTACGTGCTGATGGGGACCCGAGGCGCAGATAGTCCGAGTTTGGACATGGTAGTCTGTAGGATCTCCGGCGCGGGAATCCTTCAGACTATCTAGGGTCCCTGCCCGGGTCTTCTACTCCTTTATCCTCTCACACTGGTGAACAAGACAATGGTGAACCTGTTTCTTCTAGCTTGCATCCCACACAGCACAGGTATATCCCAAAGATATCCCAGAGATATCCCCTTGGGACAAGTGCGATGTCCCAGAGACAAGGAGTAGGGACATCTTAGGGATATCAAAATGTCTGGGCCAAATGACATCCCAAGGATGTCCCTTTCTTGAAGAAATAGCATATCCCAGAGATGTCCCAGGGATATCCCCTTGGGGCAAGTGAGAAGTCCCAGGTAGTACTTGTAGGGGCCTTCCTGTCTGCAATGGACTCATTTCCTACCGCACAGGAGAACCCTTTGCTTTCGTAGATGTCTCTATTTTATCTAGGATCACCTAATCTAAAGTTCTTGATCGAATGAAGAGTGACGATTAAGGTGGAGGAAAATACCGTTTCTAAAGAGGGCCCCATCATAGGAGACACATCTCCAAGGGACGAAATTTAGCACTTTTTACACGAGGGGTCACGGTTGATATGATGTCTTATGCCGTTCAAACAGTATGGGATCAGGCCTCCAACCAATATAGTTGTGTCCAGACATGCCGATTAGACATCATTAATGAGAATATAAAGGAATAAATTAAAATTCGGACCGCAATTTTTTCACTTTCCCTGGTGGCAGTTTTCCTTATGTATGGTACGAAAATCCTTACTTGTCCTCAGGACAAATCAAGTAGATGAATTCGATAGAAAAGATCTGAGGTTGCAGATCAGGGCTCACGGGAGACATCTACCGTCGAAGCTATGCACCTGACTGAAGGCGACAGAGAGCACTGAAGATGCCTAAAGACATCCCTAAGATGTCCCTAAGACATCCTCCTCAAGATATCGAAAAGCGTTCGACTGAAGATATCTTCAAGATATCCCGATAGAGATATCTCTAAGATATTGACTGAAGATGTCTCGAAGACGTCCCGAAGACATCCCTTACGAGATGTCCGAAACCGTCCGAAAGAAGATGTCTTCAGGATATCCTATAAAGACATGGGGACAAGTCGTCCAGTTAGGGACATCCCTGGGATATCCCTGTGCTGTGTGGGATGGCTGTGTGTGGCAATACGTCAGAGAACTCTACGTTGAAATCCTCTCTGCTGAGAGTAGGCTGAACCAACTCAAAATGGAAATGATGGTGACACGTCCAACGACAATTAGGGGAGGGGGGGGGGGGGGGATCGCGTTGCGAAAGAATACGACTGACCTCATGACCGAGAGTCAATTGCTAATGTTTAGAAAGGTGGTGTCAATGGTGGTAGGGATGACATTCGGTCTCACGGAGAGTTCTCCAATCAATCTCACTGTTCCACGCTGACTCGAGTAGACGAGCAGAGTTTTTTGCTCTTCACCATAAAATTGTAACGGTTAAAATTATGTTATTCAAGAAATCATTTTTAGCGAACGAAGTAAGTAAAAAAGTTTCCGAACTTATTATTATTATTATTTCATCGTGTGTCACGTCCCAGCATTTGCCGTTTGTTAGGTAGACTATCTACTGATACTCTCATTACCAAGAAGGGGTTTGGATAAGTTACGCGTAGACCAGTGACATTCCAGTGTCAGGTTGAAGACAGATTGCCGCAAATGCGAGTTACGAGTGACGTGCAACCATGAGGTCTTCGAACAGAGCTGACTCCACCTACGTAGACGAGACGATAACCGATAACCGATAACGTAGACTCGCCTGTTCGATCCTGAAAAGAAACGCCCGAGTTCTGTGCAGGAACCGTCTCCGTGACCGACGAAGTGGACAGATCAAGCGGCAGTGTCATGCACATCGTCTTCGAATAGGAGGGTATCGTTCCCTCGGAATACTTTTCCGAGGGTCAGGAAGTTGATGGACGAGGAGTGCCAAAATGCTTGGGCGCAGATATTTGCTGACGACAGCACAGACTTGGACAACTGGTGAGAGGGTTTTACAACATGACATTGCACTGGAGCACATTTCACTCCTAATTAACTAGTTTCTTGCCAAGCATTCCATTACTCGGGGGCCAAATTTGTCCGACTTCTCTCGTCAAACATAATGCCACTTCACCCTGTTTCCTCGTCTGGAAAACCCAGGGAACATCGCTTGCTTATTCGGACAAAATTTAATCAGCCACGACGGCAGAACTCCGGGAGCTTGCAAAGAAAAGGACTGTAACAGTGCTTCCAGCTGTCACAACATTGACGAAGACGCACTGATACATCAGGAGACTTCCCTGAAGGAGATGAGAGCTAATTTGTTGTGACCTTCGAGAGAAGAAAAAGAAGGAAAAGCTTGAAACTTCCTGACTCAGCTTCGTATGCTGCCGAATGGAAGAGTGAGGAAACAGCTTTCTCCACTTCAAAGTATTCTTCGCAGCATTTCTAGGCATTATGATGGAGACGAGGCAACATGCGTCATTTTCATTTCGTGGTCAATAACTGTCCACCCCGCAATATCATTATGCCATATCCCGTCTCCAAAAACGGATATGGCCGAAAGCCAACCACATGTATCATCCCCGAAGTTCGTCACTTCATCTGGAGAGACGTCAAACTGAAATGTGTTCCAATGCGCTAATGTTACATGCTATCTTGCTCGGGATTCTTGTTAGCTCCTCCATGACAGCTTGATTAATTACTTCAACTATATTTGAACTGAACGACGCACTTGAAGAATTGGGGGTTGAGCTAACCCGTGACCCGTTTCGTCATGGCCAAAATGGTCGCGAACAGTTCGTCGCAGACAAAACGTCGCATGCACTTTTGGTCGTTGCACTCTTTCGTCGCAGACACCGATCGTTGCATTCTCCTTGTCACGAGGGCATCACAAGGGCTGGGATGAATTCATATGGTAAAATCCCAACCCAAGCAAGGCATTGGCGAACTTCCTGAATGAAAGCCCTAAAATGCATCTGTCGTCAATCGAAGTTCATTAAATAATGACGAAGTCAGGAACTAAAATTGTGAACCACACCGCGAAGGAAAGCCAATTTTTTTTGTGGGGTCATAACTACTCATTATGGCCTTGATACGCGCGTCCAGGTTGCACCACTTTTTCCTCATCAGCTGTGGCATTTGCCCGCCGAGGAGACGTTCAATTTCCAGAGAGTGATGGGCTTGCGAAATGCTTTAACTAATTTTGCCCGTAATGGATGCATGAAAGACAGGCAGCTTGTGAAAGCCCTTCCAAGCCCTTTGCCGCCCTTCCAAGTGGTTGTTTGTCCTCGTAAGATCGTCGAGCACACGCTGATAGCAGTTCCCTATCGTGATTGGGAGGAGCGATGTTGCTTTCCGCCCTTTTCTTCTGGCCCATCCCACGTGTGTTTCTTCAAAGTAATCAGCCACAGAATCCAGTTCCTGGGGGAAATCATCAGATGTCAATGAAGTGAATTTCTCGATAACATTGCTGGATGGTAGAAGAGCTAGAGCTGCAAGCATTCTAACTTGTTGGGCGAATCCCGCATATGTGCATAACGATGCTGCAGACCTTCACCTTGAATCCGTCGCCAGATACTCCAGCCAAAGTGAAAGAAACATCCATGGACTTCTACAGCTGGGAATTCATGACTGAATGCAGATATGGCACCCTGCTCAAAGTCAGTCATGACATGAACTAGATTGATGCCTGGAGACGAAACTTTCAAGTGGGCCAGGAGACGAATGTATTTTTCTGCTTATTAGGTAGTAAAGCCTATAAAAGAAGCATGCACTTCCCTGACACCGGTGCATGGATACTTGGTGCGTTCCATCGGGAGCAACTTTAAATGTTCCATCAGCAAACCAATTGGATTGAGAGGCCAGCATTCTGACATCACAATCAGTTGCAAATACTTCGAGACCGTCAGGCTCAGAGACATGCAGGAAAGACTTTCCATTTATTGCTGTAACAGGCGTTCCAGCTGATGAATGATGTTCCAGCTCTTCCCTCTCTCGCCGAATCATTCGTGCCAAAGTGTGTGCAGACGGGGCTTGTCCAGTAGCGGTGAGAGGCAATTTAATAAATGCAGCTTGCACAAGTCTACGTGTGGGTTCCTGAGAATTTAGAGTGGCGGCTTTCAGCTCCCCCAACTGCCTTTGCCACTTGGACACGGTCAGAACTGGGTGCATGATTATGGGCAGCAGCCTTTAGATGTTTTTAGGTATTCCAGTGCCATTCACACGACTCTAGCTACACGCATATGAACGCAAAATGACAATAGCATCAAGAATGATTGCGACCCTTCGCCTCTCCTTCCCTTTCCTAGCTTTCCATCAGGACCCAATTCATTTCTACCCTTTTGTTCACCTTTTTTTCCACCCGTTTCACCAGTGCGACTATCTTTGCCCATCGATATAATAGCATAACGAATAAAAGTGCATGCGACGTTTTGTCCGCGACGAAAACCCCGGTAACCGAGCTAACCCACCTGATGCCTAGGTACTGCCTCTCTTACTGTTGGCTCCTTTGTGGGAGGTGGCGTAAAAGTACGACTGGGTAGGCGATACTTGTGCAGAAGTACAGTATCGCGCAAACAAGTTTGCAGTAGTCAATTGGAGTCCCCGCCTCGTTTTGGGTATCAAATGACAGTGTCGCAACAGGTCTTTCACTCCACCGCATAAGGGTAGCGTGGATGGAAAAAGTGTCCGGGGGGGAAATACTATTCTCATGCATTTCAAGTATCTTTTCCGTCCTTCACTTTTTTTGTTGTTGATAAGTGGGAGAGGGGGGGGGGGGGTTGCTCCACAGACATGATGAGAAAGCTTTAAGATTTATAGGTGGGATTGTGCTGTTTACTAGCTTGGGTACATTTTTGCTCCTGATATTTATCGTCACCTCCTTTTACCGGAGACATTATGTCACACTTTCATCTTTCTGTCTTGATAGCGTGGCAGTACATCAGCATTTGTAAGTATTGTATGACGGTTCGGACAAATTATGCTGTACCGCCATCTGAGATCCCATTGAACGAATCATTCACCGTCGATTCAAACTGCTCACTTTCCTGTCACATTTGAAAGCGAATTTCAGTTTCTATCTGTTCATCCGCTCAAATCAAAAGGCTCTCTAAAAGACTTTGAAAAATCTACAGTATGTGAGGTAGAGGCTTAACCTTTAAATGACGGACTTTATCCCTCAGCGACCTTTGGAATGACTCATTCGATTGAACACTGTTCCTGAACGATCGTTTCAAGAGATAATAACAGAAGCCTAAGTAAAAGTCTGAATTCTATTCTTTTTGAATGCGGTTCGGTCGATATTCACATCGTCGGGAACAGCGTGCATGATATTGTTGCTCGTCCCATGGCATTTACCTTTGCTTCCCGTTATTTGAGACGTTCGTTTGAAAAAAGTTAAGGAAAGCCAATTCATTTGCCTTGTATGATACTCTCACGTGTGCTTCATCATCGTGGTCATTGCTTTGCAGAAGTCAGCTTTTCTGGACCGAGACGACTCCCTGAATCACTAACCTCTTAACCTTTTGACAGGTACGGACAGGGACGGACTGGCCATCTGGCAGCTCTGGAAAACGCCAGAAGGGCCGATCCCCTGAAGGGCCGGCGGGCCGGTCCTCATGTACCCTATTAATCTTATGCAACGAAATTTACAAGTGAACATGAAGTACAGGGTCTTGCATAACCTTTTGCTAGGGGGGTACAACAATTATGGAGCATAAAAAATATGAGTGTTATACATATTTTAAAAGCTAATTTTATTCTGATTTCATATTTGTCATTGAAAATTATAATCACTGGAGTGGTTGGCGATGACGAAATGCAACGTGTGATGGACCGCATTCGAGCATACGCCTATCAAGAAGCAAGGGAAGCAGGTGCAACATTTATCAATTGAAAGTGATTATCTCACCACTGAATCGCAGTGAGAGATTGAGTTACTGACAACTGGAACAAAGGATACGAATCTCATTTTACGAAATTTTATGACGGCAGGCCGGAAAAATAGTCTCAAGTGAGGAACAACATTGTGATGGAGACCAGTAGGAAAAGACAGAAAAAAAGCTGCGGTCGAGTTGCAAAAAATCATTGCAAATTGGTGTGGATTGCTAATCAGACGACGATACCGTATCAATAATGGCTTTAAGGAAAAAATAGAAAGCATGATGATCAGTGAGCTTGGTTCTGACCGAAATTCTGAAGCGGTTGTCCCGCAAAACTTCCAAAATGTTATTCCATTAAATGAAAAATGAAGCATAACTTTTTGAAAATTTGTTGAAATTATGTTCTCAACATTTGAGGGCTGTACGTGAAGCCAATGGCGGTCACACAAAATACTGATGCATAACTGTATTCAGGTTGAATAAAGGTTTAAATTGATATATAACTTACAATTGTTCTATTTGTACTTAAGGTTGTACCCCCCTAGCAAAAGATTGTGCAAGACCCTGTATATTGGGAATAGGCCCAACTGTGAAACAATAACATTATCAGGCATTTCTAATAGGCCTACCTACATTTCCAGCTAATCTCCGCATTGATAGGCTCCCCAGTCGGGCTGGCGATGCGCCCTTGGCCCGGGGCTCTTGCTAGTTTTGCGTAGTATAATTCATTCCCTGCTTTAGATAAAACAAAAAAAAATGTTTCTGCTTAAAAGAACTGATGGATGAAGTCGGTGAAGAGAGCTAACAGAGGAAGATGGGGGATTAAACAAGGGGCTACAAATAGGACCTCATGAGATAGGGCAAAGGAATGGCAGGTCAGGTCAAGGTTGTCAGGCCGGTCAAGTCGAGCTCAAATGACTCCCCCTTTTGATATTTTTTTGGATCCGCATGTATCTCTTCCTTGTCAACCATGTGGCACAACATCGTTTCCATGCATTCCTGCTTGCTTGAGATACCTCACGATCATTCCTCCTTACTTTTTCCCTTAATTGTTGCATTGCAATGATAATGTATAAGGAAATTGCAACTTCTACATATGCAGTGTCCTTGAAAGTTCTGAACCGTGAGCCTGAAAGTGACACATGGAGTCAGGTAACGACCTAAAGGTGCCGTTGAATAGAACCCTGAAGGTGCCCATGAGCGAGTATGCATGTGCTGTTGTGTTTTTTTCTTTGTAGGCAATCGCAAAATTCTCACAATTTTTTTTTCGGAATGATTTAGTTCTGCAACTTCTTTGAGACAGTCAAATCACATTTTCAAATTGTTGTCCACCTTAAGCAAGGCACATTCGGACTCCCTCTTCAAAGTTTCTGACTCTCGGAAAAACATCCTGTGGGATTGCAGATGCATGCAACTGAATTGCAGCCTTCAGCGCCTGCATATTCCCAGGTCGAGTGGCATAAACATTATTCTTTAGACGACCCCAAAGAAAAAAGTCCAATGGGGTCAGATCAGGGGATCAGGTGATCAGAGCCATTGCACCTCCTCTCCCGATCCATCACCCTGGAAAGTTCATGTGAAGGAAATTGTGAACTCTTCTGTCATTATGGGCTGATGCACCGTCGTGTTGATACCAGAGAGGCAACTGAGGAATGAAGTGTACCATTTGCTGTTGACGTTGTGGGATCTGACGAATCTCGGTCATGATATTCACCTGGAGCATCGCAAGGTAACTGGCACCATTAACAGTTCGAGGATTTCCTGGAAGATCTTCAAAAAAATATGGACCCAAAATTCCACCGTACCAGATACCTGCCCACACATTGACCCTAGGTGAGCCACGAAATGGACTTTGGCTGCTCCAGTGGCGAAGATGGGACCTGTTAACCCTTCCATCCAAGTAGAAAACAGCTTCATCACTGAAGATGATGTGCTTTAAGAAGGTATCATCTGGATCAATTTTGTTGCAGATATCATTGCAGATGTTCACTCGCTGTTCGAAATCTGCCGCATTGAGGCCTTGAACTTTACAAAATTTGTATGGTTTCAAGCGGTGCTCCTTCAGGATGTTATGGACTGATGTTTTTGACTTGTTTAAAATTGATCCTGCCTTTCGGATGGACTGCTCCGAGTGTTGCTGAAATTCTGCAAGGACCCTCTGACCCTCCGGAGGAGACGTTGCAGTTTTTGGCCTCCCTTGACCCCACACATTGTCAACACTTCCATGTTGCAGGAACTTCACATGGAGGTTGTAAATAGACGTTTTGGCAGGCGGAGCCCTCCCATATTTTACCTGGAACCTCTGCTGAACGGAGGATGGACTTCTTGTAGCTAAATACCACTTCACGATGTCAGTCTTCTCTTGCTTTGAATAAATGGGTGGCATTCAAAAGTAAAATAGGCTCACTCAAAGGACTCCTTAAGTGCAATACCCCTTAAAGGTGAAAAATATCCTCAATTTTCAGGGTACAGAACATTCCAGGACACACTGTATATATATGACAACCCTTCGGTTGGAGGGGGAAGACATTCCTTGCTCCTTGCAGTTGAGAGTTGACGCCCCCCCCCCCCAACTACACCAACAATTAAGTATGTCTAATTATTGCCTAGTAGTTCGTTTCAGTTATCAGTTTAGGCTTATAAACCACTGCCTCAATGAGGGCCGCAACTCTGGATTAAGGGGGGGCAAAGGGGGCAGTTGCCCCGGGCCCCACTCTTCCAGGGGGCCCCCCGAAGGAAATTAAAAACGTTAAGTTAAAAAAAAAATATTTTATTTGCGTAAAGTATGGTGGGGGGGGGGGGGGGGGGAGCCCCAGGAATTCACTTGTCCCGGGCCTCGCAACTTCTTAATCCGGCCCTGGAGGGCCGGTGTGAGTAAAAATGCCAGGACCGATTTTTAGTCCCAGTCCAACAATATCTGATATTGTTCACCAAGAAAGGCAGAGTTGTTGCATCATACTAAATTGCTAATTTAATTTTCATTAGTGAGTCTAGCGATGAAGCAAGCGATAAAGATTGATGTAGCAATGCCGTAATTTCCAAGTTCTCTGGTGAAGATAGGGAATCTTAGGGCCAATATTTGATTGAGGGTATACTTGAGGGGATGCACCTGCAGCTAAGAAGAGTAAAGTGAATGATCTGGTATGGAAATAGAAAAAATTAATAAAATTATCTGTTCCGTTTACAAACTAGACAAAAATACAGTGATTGGAGCGATGAAAGTATACTTATTCTTACATTCTGTGGTTCGTCGAAAAACACACCCTGGCAGCGCAAGCTATGCCTTAAAAACACACCCCATCACAGGGTTAAAAACTTTCAAAATTATGGTTAATATTCTCATTGAGAAGTCTAGAGAAGCAATGTTTCCAACTCATTAAACCTTTAGACTTACGACAGCGCTGAGAGCGCCACATAGACCTTGGCGTACCACCGGAAGACGAAGTACGAAGATGCCCACATTGTATGATATCCCGCTTCAGCATGCATCCATGTGCTTCCGCTGTGGTTGGTGGGATGAATGCATTGGAAGAAGGGGGAAGGAGGAGGTTTGCGTGGTGGGATATGAAATACGCACAGGTTAGACTGGGCTGTTAGGCCTGAGCTACCAGCATATGTTAACAAGAAGAGGGACAGGTCAAGTGGGCTGGGAGATGCTCAGTGAAATGAATGAGCCATGATTTAGGCTCAAGAGCAGAGGCTTAAATATCACATGACCAATTCTTGCTGCCTTGCCAGATGTGCAGCAAAGACGTGCCCCTTTCACCCTTTTGTAATAGCTTCACAGGGAATGCCTTTCTGGGATTTTTCATGATTTTGTGCAGAGGCATGAAGGCCAGTTCTTTGCTCTATCCTTCTTCCGCTTCTATTGCTTCTGCCATTCCATGTGAAATCAACAAACTTTGAGATATTTTTCAGGTGACCTCTTTTTTTTGGATGAAACTTGGTATATTTATTAACAATGTTGAGTAGTTAACCCGTACCAAATATTGGATTCATTGAACCCCTGGGTTCTCTGGTACAAGGTCACAAAATTTGAGGCTGAAATGTCTTCCCCGTGAAATTTATGTCCTAATGAAGCTATAAAGCTCATCCTAGATTCAATTGTTAGCTATTTTGAAGCCCTTCCCACTGATTTGATAAACTTTGGTAAATGCTAAAAGTTATTAAAAATTAGGGCAATATAGTCTCCATTGCTTTCTTTTCCAGAATGTAATAAGAATGTAAAGAAAATAATAAGCTATCCATGAGAACCATGTCCTTTTCTGCCAAAGTAACATTCACTTTGTAAATAGTTTTTTTTTTTAAGTAATGCACCCATCCCTGCTTTCCGGTCTTCTAGATTATTGGAAAATCATTTTAAATTCCAAATTGGTACCTTTTTATGTCACAGCATCAACCATGTTACTAGTTATTATTTTGTTTCTGGTTTCCTTTTCTTTCCTGCCTCACTTTTTCCTCCACGAGACACCAATTGCTAGGAACTGTGAGGGTCAGTTTGGCTTATACATTTTTTAAAATGGTATTCAAAGGTTTTATATTCAATGGATTTTATACTGATATGCATTAATTTGTAAGTACATCAATTGATAGTTTCTAGGCTATTTCTTCACCTTTTTTTTTTTCAAGAGTTCTGTGAAAAGTTATTTTTTTTGGCTTGTAAGGGTGGGGCATGAGTCCCTTTCTATTATCAGTTTACAATTGCATGCCTAGATCATTAAGCACACATCAAGCTAGTGGATTGGATGTGGATCAGATATACCATGGCCTCCTTGAAGCCCTGACCTCACAACCTATGACCATTGTAGTTGTTTGTGAAGAATCAGTTCAGCCAGGACTGTTTGACCTTGGATGAATCGAAGAACATTGTACAGGCAGCATTTGCAGCCATGACTTTAACAATACTTCCTAAGTCATCATAAAACCTAAGTGATATCTGCAGCTATGAATGCCAATGATAGGGACTATGCAGACCAGACTTGCTAGATACTGCTTGAAGTGAATGGATAGGGGCTTAGGGCCCACCCATCTTGGAAGGTTGACCTTTATCCAAAGGTCTGGGTCTCAGTCATGTCAGACTTTTTTATCATTTGCTTCACAAATTTAATTCAGTCAGAGGAAAGATACTTTTTTTTGCTGGAATGTAAGTCATTATGGTGTTGTGATTTCGTAGGTTAATGGAGCTTCAGTAGCTTTCTGTTATTTATCTGGTCTTTGCTTTTGTTCCAAGTGTAGAGGTTTGTCCTTGTCCTACAGAGTGACTACTTATTGCCTTAATATTTGGCATTCTAAAACTCCTGAAAGCCCATCCTAACAACTATCATCTTATTAAGATCACTTCGGTGGAGAATCCCTCATTCATCCTAAAAAAAAAAATGGGTAAGGAAGACCATGTGATCCGTATGTGTGGTTTACCTCGGTCAGCAACACGTGAGGAAGTCATCCAGTTCCTTGCACGTAAGGGCATTTTATCTATAATAATTTTGTGTTTGTAGGCAAGAATTGAATCTGTGGTGGTGATTTGTGTTCAACTCTGTGTTGTATCCATTCCAGCTGCCAAAGTGAAGGGAGGCAGAGATGGTGTTCATTTCACTGTGTACCCAAATGAGGAAGCCTACATTGAAATGGAATCCCAGGCAGATATAGAAAAGGCACTAAAAAAGGATAATGAAAAAATGGGTCTTAGATTCATTCAAGGTTAGCCAGAGATCTTTGGCACATTATGATGAGGGGATGGCTCAAGTCACCTAGGAAATTATAGTTATTTTTAGAATGAGATAACTTCTAGTCTTTGCCTTGCCTATTGAATCAGGCCAGTCTTTCATCTTTAGTTCTGATAGAGATATAATTCAGTAAGCCTAAGTATGCTTCAGACTCACTGCAATTGTTTGTTTCCTTTCTTCAGTATATGCCACCATGAGATGTGTGATGGCATGGAATCTCACACCACAATATGGTGGGTCCAATTACAAGCAGGATGGTTGTATACGATTGAAGGGACTTCCATTAGACTGCAGAAAGGAGGAAGTTGTAAATTTCTTTTCAGGTATGTTTCTGATGAATGGACAGTTTTTCATGAATTTGTGTGCTCATATAGGAAACAACCCTCACAACAATGCTCTGGTGTTTTCATGACCATAATTTATTAATCATATTGTGTGGTTTAATGTAAGAAACTGGTATTACCCAGAAGTGTATTCTGCTGAAATCTGACTTCAGTAAGTTGAATGAAGTGTGCCATTCATAGAGATATTGACAACATTGAGTTTGGTTTGATCCCAGCTTAGGTCTATATGCAGTTAATGTTTCTGGAAACTAGAATGAGACTGATGCCCGAATGCACAAGCCTCATTTAGGCAAGATAAAGGAATAAATATAAATAAATATAAATCAGGTTGATTGATGGGACAAGCACCTCAGTGCCCATGGAGTTTTTTCAATAAATGCTGCATGCACAACTAATATAAATTGGTTGCTGTCTTCATTTGACTGGCCCTAGTGTATTTTACTGTGGGCTTGTTAGTACATACAACAAAAGGAATGAGATGGATGGAGAGAGAATGAGGACAATGAAGATTCTTGCTGATTTCTGCAGAGGACACTAAACAATTCCCCCCTATTATGGCTTGTGGCATTATCACTTGCTTTTGGTTAGTATGCATTCTGCTTCATCATTAGCTCCAGTAATTATGTTTGAAAAGTTGGAGCTTTCTTTGTGTTAATGTGTGAAGCTCATTTGAGAGAATCTCAGCATTTCAGGTAAGAACCCAATTTAAATTAAGTACTTATTTTGGATCCTCTCATATATAGGTACTGGGCTGAATCAAGGTTTTAAAGACTTGGTGGAACATCTCTATTTTCTTTGATCATGGACTGTCCAGGGTTGGAGATGGTTCCGAAAGGGATATACCTATCAAGGAAGGAGATGGGAGATTCATATGTACAGTTTGCCAATGATGACATTGCTGAGGAAGCACTGAAGAAGCACCGCCAACGTATGCGAGACAGGTGGGAGACCTTGGCTTCCAAATAGCCTCCATGTTTTCTTAAGTGCCTCTTGATGGGAGAAAGGTGTTCATGCATGCAATCTGTCAACAAGTAATAGATTTTTGAGGGGCATAAATTGCAAGGAAATCTCATCTTTGTTAAATTCACCACACTTTCTTCTATCCACTTTGTTTCTTTCCCTCACAGACTCATTGCTTCATTCTACAGTGTTGTTGAACCAGTTGCTAAGATTAGATTGACTGCAATCCATATTCTGAAAAATCCCATGTTGGTTTGATTGCTGACCTGTCAAATCAGCAATCAAACCTGCAGAGGTCACAACCGGATGTTAAATTCAAAACTCATTACTGAAAAATTGGCAACCTGGAAGTTCATTGGTCCAAAATTGTCAGCTGGGTCTGTCAATTTCATATATTTAGGACATTCACTTTCTCTGAATTCACTTTCTTGCCACTGAAGATTTAAAAAAATCTATTAATTATGAATGATGTGCTCCATCTTTTCATTTCGTTGAACTGTTTTTTGGATCAGTTTTGCCCACACATCTCCTTGGGACTTCATATTGCTCAGTTGTCATGATTTAATACATTTCCCTGAGACTCATCCAAGAGTATATGTCATGGCTGTTCTTTTTTTTCTGGAGAGTCTTGGGCACAAAGTGGATACATGCTGAATGGTTCCTTATATAGTATAAGTTTTATTACTCTTTTAAGCATGATAATTTTGCATCCCAGGCATAAGAGTGAAGCTTGATTCACCCATTATTATACAGCTTATAAATTGCCTGTTTATCCATGTCATAGCCACTGATTCCTTCAAGAGCTATAGTTAAACTTTTAATATCATTTGATGAATTTAAGGTAATTCTGTTGTGTTTGAACAGGTCAGTTTTGTATCATTTTCAAATTTTGTCAAATCCTTGATTTTTTTGTCTTGTATCAACAAACACACAAATATTTTCTGGTGCATAAGTATTTTATGCAAATTTGCCATTTTCTAATGTTGGGAAAATACCTATTTTCACAAAATGATCTTGCTAGCACACAAAAGTTCTCTGAAGATATGAACACAATTCCTAATTCATACCTATGAGCAGCATCAGTTCTGAGGGTGAAGGAATTAACAGCAAATTGTCCATTTAGGCATTTTCATATTTTCTTTCTTCTTGCCTTTGTGGGCAAGAAGGTGAGAAGTTATTGCTCTAGCAGAGAATTGATGATACTCATCAGTGCATTACTATCATATAAGGTCTGTATTTCAATGTACCTCAATGTAGTTTCTGAGAATTTCCAGAAAAACCTGTTGTTTTTCTGCTTTTTCCTTCCATGATTCAATTATCTGTCACCACTAGCATATCTGAAGTTGAATGTGGCTAATGGTAGGTTGGAGTGTTTTGAGATCTCACTTTTGATGTGTCTAATGAACTTAATCCTTACTCATGCACCAGGAGTCCAATAGGCTCCTGTTGCCTGAACAATTAATATTTACTACAGATTTCATGTCTTTCATTTACAGTGATACAGGGTGATCTAAAAATACCCAGTAAACTTAGTTTTATTTTTTGTTTCAGATTCATCCTTTCAGTTTTACAAGAGTGACTCTGAAGCAAGAATAAAAATAAATGCATGATTTAACTAGGTATTTCCAATTCACCCTGTAAATAGATCCAAAAATGAATTTTTAACATTTAGACTTGCTTTTAAGAAAAATTTGTTTCCCAATTTTTGCTTTGCTTATTTTTGTCTCAAAAATATATTGCCTGGATGAGTTAGCCTAGCTCTTCACCTCTAAAGCTATGAGATGTTCTTGAATATTATGCCCATGGCTGAGGGAAAAATAGTGGGAAGTTAGCTGGATACAAATAAGAAGGCCTGGGATAGTCTATTGCCTTTGTTCTAGTCCAGCAATGTGTTAATAATTTTGTGAGCTAGAGTGAACTGACCATCGTGGTAGATGCCATCTTTAACTAGGTGGTCCTTGTCCCACAACCCACAGTGCTTATAGCCCCATAGGGAATCTCTGACTTGACCAAGCCATAGATTTGGTCAGTCTTATGCCTCTTTTCAGCTAGCTTAACACTAGAACTACCAGAGCTGTCAGTTTAAACACTGTACTAAAAGTAGTATAAATCTATTATTCTCTAACATTTTATTTGTTTTTTTTTTCTACATGCTGATTTGGTGTGTTCAAAATTATAAAATGTTAAAAATGTCAATATTAGATAGGAAAAGGAACAACTGTGAAGGCTCTTAGTTGCCAAATGAGCAAAGTGCATTTAAAAACAGCAAAATGACTGCCCTGGTAGTTCTATTGTTAGACCCACCTGTCTGACTTTTGTAAGTTCTCTCTTCTTTGTGTCTGATGATTCTGTGTAATGTTGATGGAGGGAAATTGAAGTTTTAGCTTATTATGGGACTGATGAATGATATATGGGCATCTAGGCTTTTTGCATTTTATTATTTAAGGCTGTATAGACATCAATTTTCAGTCATTGGGCCAATGCCACTTATGGTCTCACAGACATTGGCTGGGTACTGATGCCAATTGTGGGTGATAGAGTGGGGAGGGAGGGGGAGCCAGCCAACCATTATTCAATATTTTGCAACCTGTATTACCACAGAGAGAGATGCCATGCAGTATTATTTGGTATGGTAGTGGCTGGAAGCACTTTTTCTTTTACTTAGAGAAGAGGTGAGGAAACCTTTCCCTGGGTTGCATTCATAAGGGTTTGTGTTAACGACACCTTTTTTCTTGGGGCAGGGGGTGTTGGCATTGGCATCAACAATATGCTCTTGCTGGTGGTTATTGGTGTAGGTCAGTGGTTCCCAACCTTTCTTTTGCTGCGACCCTAAATTGGCCACCAACAGGACCTCCCACCCCTCAGGCTTATGATAAAATTTAAATATATATATAAATATGCATACATATATATGTAAGTATATTTATTTGATTATATTGACCCTTTGCGACCCTACTGAGAACCCCCCCCCTGCAACCTCGATTTGGGTCACGACCCAAAATTGGGAACCACTGTGTAGGTGATGCCATATTGACTGATCCTGGTGATAGCCAAATCATCAGTAAGGTGCTAAGAAAGATGAGCAATCATAATGATAAAATGGGGAAGCATGGGCATGCCAAACATGGGGCAATCCTACTGATACTGGAGTAGAGATAAACTATGCAGTGGTTCTCTTCAGTAATTATTTCAAATTAGTCATCATTCATTCAAATTCAGTCAAATTATCAAATAGAAGAATTTGAGAATCTCCCCATCCATTTCCAACCTGGGAATGAGATGTGCTAGGGGTCAAATACAGGGAATTCTATGTTGGAAAGCCTGAAAGCTGGAAAAATGCAACTCTTTGATTGCAGTTCTGGCTAATAACATCCAGTAACTGATTGCACAGAAGCCAATATTTTAATATGTTGTTACTCTTCTTAGTGAATTTTCTTGAGTCATTTGTGAAGTAAAGCAATAGCAAAATTAAACAATTTTTTTTTTTAACAAATCATAAATGGTTCTCCACTTTTAAGTATATGAAGTTAGGAGAACTTCATTTGTTGAGATTGTGAATGAACAAAATTGCTCTGGGATCTATGATAACTTTAGGCTGAGATTGGTATGGTAAGCTTGGGACAGAAAGGCTGTCAAGGATGAAGGAATCAGAACATGTTCAGAAATGAGGCTTCAGCTTCAAACTGCTCTCCCTCCCATCCCCTTCCCCATCCTTGCCTACTACTATAAATTCCTTTATCCAAGTTACAGGCATGATTTGTGTTTTTCTACTATTCAGCATTTCATAATCTGCTCAACAAACTGGGAACACCCTATTGCTGCAAGAAATCATGGCAAATTCGTGATGTTAGAGAAATGAATGACCAAGGCTTTTGCCCTCTTCCCCTGGATACTATCCCAGCCTCAGCTCTGAATATTAGTCACCTGGAAGTTGCAGATAATGAACAGCACACCCTAACCTTCGCTTATTTTGAGCTTTAGATATTTTCATGAAAACTGAAACCATTCCAATAGAATTTCTTTTTCCTTTTGTGATAGATGTGACTGGAATGCCCCACATGAAGTTGACCTCTTTAACCCAACTTGCAGTGATACCTTTGGTAGTATAGAGGCTCTGAGGGAGAGATATAGAATCCTTTCTGTCTTTTATGAGTGGATATTCTGGTAGCTTGTTGCAGAATTGAATTGTCCATTTGTAGGTATATAATACAGATCTTCCGAAGCAGCCTTTTCATGCTGAAGGCAGCAGTGGGACCGAAGATGTATCTTACCGGCAGTCTAGCACCAAATGATATGGAGGATAAGTTCAGTTGGGTGAGCCACTTAGGAGAGCATGGCTGCATAGGTGGAACTCGTGTCCCACTTGGATCTGTGCATCCCAGCATGGATGGACCCCCCATGCATGCCAGAGGTATGTCTATCTTAAAGGTAGGTTTGTCCAGAGTTCTGGAATTTCCTTTTTTATTTTCATTGATATTTGGTTGTTCATGGTATCCCTGCAAGAATCTACTTTTTGTGGCTACAAAACTCACTGAGATAGTCTGTCAAGGAAGGAGGAACAGTGGTTTAACTTCCAGATAGGAAAGGATGATATGACTTGAATTAACCCTTTCAGGAGTATGCCCTTGTATATATGGGCTAACATCCTCCTGCCCTCCATATATTCACTATGGGGGATCTTGCAGGCATTAAAGAAACCACTCCTCAAAGAGTTAAATTCTGATGCTGTTAACCTTTTGGTGTTCAAGTATTTTGATTATGTCATCACCTTCAATCTGAGTTTTTTTCCATCCTTTGGCATTAGGCCAACACAAGATAACTGGGGTGTGGAAGCCAAAGGGGTGTGGAACTGGGGTGTGGAACCCTTTCCCTGGCTGGGATATGCGAACACTTTGAGGATGTCGACGTAAAACTACGCCGACACCAGGAAAAAGGTTAATAACACATGGGGGGATGACATGAGACCAGGTCTGCCTCTCTCCTCTGCACAGCTTTGATGAGCAGTTGTGGGACCTGGGTTTAGATGGGATTTGAAACCCCAATCAAAAACATAAAAAACAATTAACAGAGCTAGAATTGTGCAGGATCTGGATCCCAAAAGCAATAAAATAAGACCTAGGGACATAGCATCCCTTGAGATGACCTAAGGCATTCAAAACCATGTCGGCCCATGCCCTTTCTGAGAGACAGTTCTTCTTTGGACCTCACAATTTTCTTGTATGATTGTGATGAGTATGCAGAGACACTCAAATGTAAATTAATGAACAGCAGAATTCTTTTAGAAATCAAAATTTTGTTTGCTCTGTTGATACCTGAGTGTTTCCAAGCTCTTCTGTGCCCCCAGGAAATCAAAAAGAAAATGTAAGCTATGATTTGATATTCTGGGAACCAGAAGGAATTACTGTAGGGGACTGTGCTTACATGAAATGAATGACTTGAAGGAATTTTGTCAGCGACTCACAAAAACCTCATTGTAATGGTTTTGCTAACTGCTTGAGGATTATTCAACAACTTAATTGATTTAGGTATTGAATGGCCCTGCAAAGGTACTAAGTCTTCTTAACACTTTGACTGCCAAGGTCAAAGTACTTAGGCCATACTCTGTAGATCTGAATAAGATTAACAAAGAGAACCCTTTCAAAGTGTTTTAAAGTTATTTTTAAGGCTGGGAGCATAACCAGAAATATAGATGTCTGAAACCCTTTGATGAAAAATAGAGTAGGTATCATGTAGCAAGCTGATCACATCCCAAAATCAAGGTAACAGCAGTTAAAGTATAAGAAATTGCCAACAAACGTAGACACTCAAAATGACACTTTGCAATGTCCTTCCCAAAAAGGCCTTCTTACTCAAACCTCACTTTCTCCTTAGGTGCTTTTCACCACATGAATGGTATCAAGAGAAAAATCATGCCATAGAAATTGAAACATGGCTTGAAAGCAGGCCATTCAGAGGCAAAAATTCATGGTATAATGAACATTTGGATCCAAAATCCCTACTTTTTAAAATACCTCTTACTGCATTCCTAAATACACTGAAGAGAATCATATCTTCAACACCAGGAAAAGGTTTTAAAAAAAATTAGTAATTTCATAATCATGACTAGCAGCTTAACACATTGACCACAATGTGACATGCCAGCATATCAAAAACAATGCCAAGTGAGTAAATCTGGCTGTAGATATATGACCATGACCATGACTATAATTAACTTTATTATGGCATTCTGGAGAACTATGCAAAAAAACTAACTCCTGTATGTAGAGCCTTTGGTGAAAAAAGCTTATTCAGTCATTTTTGACCTGTCTAACAGGGAAATTATGCATATTGGTCCATCTTTTATTATAGGTGCCTTTATGTTGGAAAGTCAATGTTGCATTTTTTCCTCCAGGAAACCAGAATTTTGGGATGCCAACCAGACCACTACCAAACCATGGAATGAATCAGCAAACAGGGACAAGAGATGAATATTTTTCTTATTGGAGGTATCCTTCCAAGAACAAAATGATGCCTCCACCCCCATCACCAGATTGGATGTCACGTCATGAGAATCAGGCCCCATTGCATCATCGTATTACTCAGTTTTATCATCCTGGTGAAGGGTGCCTTCATCAAAGACATCAGAATATAAGCTTATGAATATTTTTTCCAACCAGCCAGGAGTATGTAGGCATCATATACTGACTGGTGTATAGTGTATTGGTCTGAATGTAAGGCAACCTCAAATACGAGGCAACTCCCTAATATTTTATTTTATAATGGACTCTAATAATTTCATGACATCGACCTCAAACAGATGAATTAAGCCAAATTGTTATCCAGGGCACTCTTTATTGATACTTGTGAAGTAAAACCCTTCCTATACTCAGACCAATTTGGTATAATTACTAATACAATATTTGGTGTGTCCAGAAATTATGTTGCTAATGGATTTTGCTGTTTAACCTTGCGAAACATGTTACAGTCAACTCGGCATAATGGATTACACTTATTGGAATACCATTGCATGGTCCCGAATTATGATACAATACAGCAGAAGATAGTTTTGGTTATTGGAATACTCCAGATTATAGAATAAAGTTCACTGGTCCTGGGAGTATTCCGATATGTGGAGTAGATTGTATTTGATGTCATTTTTCTGTTCAAAACACATTTAAGTATCCTTTGACTCTGCCCTTGAATGAAACATGTCAATCCTCATGCCAAATGATGAGAAATCAATGCATATCCTAGAGTGTTTCCACATTAAATAATAGTCTACATTGGTAATATGATTTCCTAAGTCCAAAGAAAATGTTACTCATTTTCTAGATCCTTCAGAAAATACAACAGATTCTTTTAAAAACGAATAATCTTGGATTATTCAAGAGGCAAAGGGCATTCACTGCCATCATGACATGAGCATTTGTTTCGGAAACGTTTCACCTTTGACATCCCGTATGATAATGCCTGTTTGGAGGACATATAAGGTGCTTGATTTGTATTCCAGGAGGTGCAAGTGAACTTCATCCAAGCATGGGAGAATACTCAAGTATGGGTTACCCAACCCCAACTTCTTCCCTCTATGAAAGCAGACCCATGTTCAACCATACCTCTGGTCAATCTACCTACTCTTGTTATCCTTATAGTGAGGTATGTATATTTGGACTTGATCATTCCTTCATTTATCCACATCAATTGCATAAATTCCTGCTAAAAATTGTTGAAGATATGTTACCTCAATTTTTGGGCCATATTTCTATTAATTAACCCTTTGACTACCATTCATGCCACATGGCATGTTCGGCACAGGAGAAGTGCAAAGAGAGTTTGGCTGGACATTTCAATCCCAGCACAGTGGGATAGCAGGCAATAATAGGCCAAAAAAAATCCAGTGTCTCAGATTTGTCACAAAAATTTCCCACAAACATAGGAACCCAGATTCATGAAAATGTAGTAATATTTTGTAGATGGGGGGAACAAAAATGCTATTCCGATACTGTTAAATTGACGACATTGAAATTTTCCTCAATATTGTCAAAAATCTGACTGATTTTTGAAAAAAGTGAACCATGAAAGACTGCATTAATCTCTATTTGGCCTGTACCCTTGAGTGAGGTAATGTCCTAACAAAAATGGTGCATTATTTGCAGCTGGTGATCTTATCCCCCTGTAAGTCACAAGGAATTTCCAGGAATGGGTGAAAAATGTGCATTTTTCTGACTTTTCAGGGCCGTATCTTTTTTTGGCATTAGATGGCACTATTCTGCTTCTTCCCAGAAATTGGTACTTGTATTAGGAATAAAACTGTGGGGAGTTTTTTTCAGCAATTTGGAGCAACATGAATGACAAAAGATTTTTCATGTGTTTCATAAATGGGTACTTCAGGAATTATGAACCAAATAGAGCACGGGATCTACTTGGCTGCAGGAAAGAGTAAAAATTTGGAATTGCAAGATTGATTTTCCAAAGATTTGGGGTTCAAATCAGTGAAACATTGTATACTTCCTTGAAAGACGCTGTGCGAGAGACGTCTTTATTGAAGATTTCTTCCTGCGCCACTCAATTATTGTCGGACCACAGCCCATTGTGCCCCAGCAGTCTTGACATGTTCAGGGCAGTGAACCTTCACTGCCATTCTGAAAAGTGCTTGGCAAGGAGAGGTTGACTGGGCATTTCAATCCTCAGCAGTCAAAGTGTTAATGTACTTCATATTATTGTTATATTTATATCAGTGGTTCCAAAACTTTTTGAGAGGAGGGTCACATAGAGGCCATCAGAACTGATTTGCATTGGTAAATCTTACATGCAGTCAATCTCTAATGTAACACCACTGTTGGTCATTGTTGATTATGGCACTATATCAAATTAACCATATTATTTATTTTAAGCTTATGGGGAGGTTTGTCCACAGGAAGCAGTTGGTGATAAGCAAGGGTGTTACTATATCATGTGGTGATGTTACTTGAGTTGACTGTATTTCTAAGGTTTAATTCTGCTTTTCCTAAAATCCCGCTCAGCAGCAAGGTAATAAAAACTGGGTCACACTTTGAATACTGCTTGTTTAGGTAGTGCAATTAATTATTTTTATTTGCAGAATTAATAGAGGATTAGCAAAAGAAAGGACTTTCTAATCCTAGTAGTATCTCTTGACTTCATCATTCATAAAGGAATTTTCCATGTATTCATTTGAAGACTTTCTTCTAATTGGGGAATGTACTTATTGTGAAGAATCATGAACTCAAATCTCTTAGGGAAGAGGGAAAAATTGACTTATTGAGTCAAAGGTGTTCCTTTTTAGCAATTATCTGCATTCTGAATAATGGAACAAATGAAACTGTAGTGAATTCATTGGTCATCATCATCCTCATCACTCCTAGTCAAGCAAAACCAGTGGTACGTTCAGCAGGTGGGGATTATGATGTGAGAAATGTAGTTCAGTCCCATTTTTGTGAATTTCAATCCAAGACAGCATTGTAGATGGTTAAATTGAACAGTATAATCATGAAACGATAAAATTGAAGTATAGAATTCCCTAGTTTGGACAAAGAGGAGATATTTGTTAGATGTGGCAAGAAATTTGGCTCCTCAAAAAGAATAAATCCATACATCTGCAACTTGTGTATATGGCAAGGAACTATGACAATACAAAAGTCTTTGTCTCTATGAGAAATTTGATTTGTCAAGGTTTGAGATATATAACTTTCACACTCTGTATTTGTTCTCATTTATAGCACACTCAGGCAGTCAGAAAGTTTTAACTTTGATTCCAGATATTTTTTGAACAGAAAGGAAATGTTTCTCTTTCAGGTGGTTGTCTTTTTCAGCCATTTTGCCATCCAACAAAAACATATGATTGAAGTCATTGACCAGCATGAAGGAGGTGGTGGCTATGACATCCCATCGTTATCTATAAAAAAAATATGGGGAATAAAACAGGGGCAATGGATTATGATTGCAACAATACTTTTTTGAACAAATTTGCCATAGTTTTGATACCTGCAAGGGTGAAATTGAGTCACTTGTTGGGCAAGCTGCAATCAATGCCCCACTCACTACCTTCATTTCCAGTTTATAAAAGATGAGAACTGTCTGATTTGGTTTGACAGGTGAGGGAGAGCAACAAGTGATACCAGTTAATATTATCACCTGTGGATTGACCAAATTCAGTGCCAAAGTAGTTTTGGCTTCTGAGTGAAACCTAGAAGGTGGGGGATCAAGTCCAGGCAGTGGTGTCCTCTTCCCCCATAGAAAAGCCTGCTTTCATGGGGGAGGTGTAGGGAGTGGCAGGTTTGCTGCCCCTACATTGCATAATGTAGGGCAGCACACCTGCCACTTCATGTGCCACATCTGGGAGATTTGGGTACAGTACCCTAAAAATCACTAGTGACAGTCGTGGGTCTACGCAACCAATGAACTCCTCCTAAAGCTTCTATCTGGTTCATACAGGTGCATACCTACCCATGGAACACTGATCCCTTGTGAAAATCTTGTGCCAAACAGGCACCCCCTTCCTCTGTTTGTGTTTTGGGTATCTGTCGCATTTCCTGTCATAAAAAGTGGTGTTAATATTGTCTGATGATTTGCCTAATCCAATATATAGTGTCTTCTTTCATCTTATTTATAATTCAGCCTGGGATAAATCTGTTTTGCAGGGATGGAACAGGTGGGGACCTCCAGGACAAAGAGATTCTATGATGCTAGGACAAGGATCCAGGAAAGTTGTGGGGGTACCCAACCCCCTTCTTAACAGCTTGGGGCACACCCGACACCATACAGTAGAGTGTGGCCCTCAGCAGTTCTTCAGGCAGCATCTACAGGTGAGGGAATATCCTGTCTTAATTGGCAAGCTGTCATTTTTTCAGTTAAGTGAGCAGGGAAAATTACCTCCATCAATGTATTGATAGTACTGGGTAGGCTTATTTCTTGCAATATATGAACCTGTGAGATTCCATTAAATTTTCTGGTTTGTTTATAAAGGCCTGCAACATTGCATTTATCATCAAGTATTATAAAACTAGTTGCCATCTCCTTTCCTTCTCTTTCCTTTTCCTTTTGATTTTTTTATTATTTCCTGGTGACAGTAATATAACTGATTAAATGTTGACAATTTTTTTTATTAAGACCCAAAGATAAGACACAAATGTTTGCATTTCCTTGAGGTCAGCTCTCATGGAAACATGAGGGGGGCAGGAAATGATTGCCTGGATGAACTTGGGTAATTTGTGACTTTAGCCTTGTTGGTTTGTAGGGCAATGGTTAGCTTCATAGAACTCCTTAAACTAACCAAATTACCAGTTTCCCTTGTTTTCCCACCCTTGTAGGAAATGGGATTCATCTACTAAAATTAAAACTAAGAGCCAAAGTTTAAGTTCCTCACTATTTCATAAAAGAACCTGAGAGATGGTTTCCTATTATCAATACAATGTGGAAGAATTAGATTTCATGGTGTCATAGTGATAAATGAGACTGGGAAATTTGTGTCTGAAGTATTTTCAATCTGCTTCTATATGTAGTCCTGATGTGTTTATGAACCTTTTCTAATAGGGCATAAAAGGGATATTCCTGAACAACCAGCTAAGCGATGGGATGCTGGAAAAGAAGCGTTTGCAGAGGGAGAAGGAAGAACTGGAGAAGATGATGGAGGAGGAAAGGCAGAAAAATAAGGACATGGAAACAGAGATTGAGAAAATACGAAGAAGCTTCAAGCAGCTTGAAGTTACTATGGAGACTGAACTCCAGTGTCCCATTTGCAATGAGCTATATGTACAGGTTTGTCTCAACTCATTCCAGTAAATATTTGTTATCTTTCCATAAGCAATTGCTTTTTGATTACAATGAGATTATGTTATTGTTGTACTAGTGTATGATGACTCAAACTGCTTTTCTCCCATGTACTGATGTAGTTTAACTGTAGTACACTTGTATATTGACAGCTTTTGGCTATGTGAGCTAAATTGCAGAACAGGCACCACAGATAAGAGAGAAAGCATTCAATAAGACTTGGAAAATTATGTTTTTTCAGATGTTCCTTTTTTTTTTCTTCTTTTTTTGCCTCTATTTGTGCAGGAAAAAAAACAACCAGATCATTCAGTCCTCCAGTCAAGAAATCAGGAATCCCAATTAGAAGCACCAAAGCCTAAAAGTGTAAAACCCAACATACCTTTTCTTCTGCAGGATCATTCTTGCTGTCTACTTCCATGCCATCCATTTCTCCAGTTTGATTACTCTTTTGGGACTGCGCTCCTGCTATCTCTGTATCACCCTTTTCTGCTTCCCAGCTTTCAAGGCTTCCAGCACTGGCTTCCCTGCTTCAATAAATTCCTGGAAATAAACTCTGTTCAAGCCAAACCCTGATTCTGAAATTGCTGGTAACTTCAGTAAATGTACCTCTTGTAAAATAAAGTAAAATATAAAGCATTCTACTCCCATCATTGGAGGATGAAAATCCTTGCATAATTGCTATTTCCAGGATGCCCTGATGCATTTTCATGGTGTGGGTTGAATTTGGATTGAATGATTACCATGTGGATGGCAGGAAAGTGCAACAACATTCATGAATTATATGCATATTTTTTTGCAGCCACTGTTCCAGTCACACCTACCATAATATTCAATGAAGGTCTAAATTTTGGTAGGAAGTGGGTCATCACTGGTTCATGGACTATGGTGGAATGTACTGTTCCAAAAAATTATGCAAAATTTCATTTTTCCAACTCAAACTCCTGGATTACATCCCAAAGATTTTGTCTGCCATTGGTAAACAGTTGAAACCAAATGATGATTCATTGGAATTTTTTTCTTCTTTTTTTTCATTTTCATTCATATTTACAACTGTATAGGGATAATTTTGAGGGGACTTTTGCTTCAAATATGATACCACTAATGGGAGCTATCACATTGTAGGCACTGAATAGTAATTTGGTACCTTCAGATTCATGTGAAATCAAGTATTTGCAAATTGCCTCACTTCTATGATGTTGATAAAGTTCTGAACATTTAGGTTTGGCCTTCTGGTATAGTCCTGTCAGCTATTAGACTGGGAGTGAAGGATTGTTGGTTGGTCTGATATTGATTGGAATATAAAAAGATGATGGAATATAAAAGGGGAGTATATCAACTGCCACATGAATTTGCCATAAGTCTTGTGTCATTTTTAATTATTTTTTCAGGCTGTTGTTGTGGATTGTGGGCATACTTTTTGCTCCATGTGCATTGAAATATGGTGCAAGATGCAGCAGACATGCCCCTCCTGCCGATGTGAGGTCAAGACTTACCGTCGTCTTCTGATGCTGGACAATTACATAAATCGTTTGGTGACCAATCTCCCTGATGACATTCAGCAGCAAAGGAAGGGGCTTCTACAAGAGAGAGAAGTATCTCGAGGTATCATAAACCAGGGCTAAATGCTCCTCAGAAAATTTTGCATTTGTTAGGCATTGAGAAGGGAATAGAGTTCCATTTACCTCCTGCAAATGTTTCTGATGATTAACTGCTGTGGAATATTCTTGCAGGCTCGTCTAAAGGGAAACCACCAAATATACAGGGTGGGCCAGAAAAAGTTTACAATTTTTCTTTTGATTGCTACATCTGTACTAATTATGACATGCTCTTGCAATTTGTAGGATCATTAGTGCCACTTATCCCTGATCTAGTTTGCTACATTTCAGGGAAATGCAACATACAGGTTTTATGCAATAATTTTTCTATGGCTCACAAGATAGAAAATTGCAGTGTCATAATTTGTACATTGGCATGTGTAGCAATCAAATGGAGAAGGGTGAGCTTCATTTTGCTTACCCTATATTGTGCCTGCATTTGGGACAGGATTGCCAGTGTCACAGAGCATTGTTTTCTTTATTTTCTTCACTTCCATCTCAGAGTTAGAGCAGATCAATGGGCTGCTGTGGCCCTTGTTAAATTGGTTGATCTATAGCAGGAGTAAAAGATTAGAAAGGAACACACTTTTGTGCAATGTGTTATGTATACATGCTGCATCTGATGCAGAGTCTCAGCAAATCACAGTGGAAGCAGAAGCAACTGAGGACAACGAAGAGGAAACTGATGCTGGCAATGATGAGAGGGCCAATGAAGATGATCATGAGAGAACTAATGAGCACAGATGAAGATGATGTTGAGGAGCAAGGGGACTTGAGGTACCTCTACTGGTTCCTTGTATGGTGTCAGCTAATTGTCGGACAGTTCATTTGAGATAGAGGGACTCAAAAGGTCACTTATTCTCATATTGGACCTGATATTATTTTAGCATTGGTTTCATTTCATTTTTGTTGGACTGAACTATGTTGTATTGACAAGAAATGACAACATTCATTATGCATGGCTTCACCTGTGTTTATTTTCCCTGATATGCTCACAACTAAAGCTTACATAGTTTCTCCTCATGTAGTATTTCCAGAATTCAGTTGTTGTTATTCAATTATTGTTATTAGTAGATACCTTGGTAAAGATACAGTAGGTCCACATTGATGAAATTTTGCGAGACACAATAAATAGCGAAATTAGATGGATGCGAAATTTTGTTTCACTATATGGTTAGTCGTGAAGTGTCAACAGAGGAGCCTGCTGCTCTGCCTTCCTGCCGGACCTACGAGTTCTGACAATAAAATAACGAGACTGTATCCAGCTATATATTTCATATTATTGTAAACTGTGATGGTCTCCAAAGTAGTTCTCTCTTGCAGCTATACATGAATTCCAGCGTTTTTTCCAACTGTCGAAGCACTTCTGGAAGTCAATCTCCTGCAAGCTGTTTAGAACGCCCGTCGTAGCCTTCTGAATCTCTTCCACGGTTTCGAAATGTGTTCCCTTGATGTGTTTCTTGACTTCAGGGAATAAGAAAGTCACACGGAGCGAGATCCGGTGAATAAGGGGGGTGTTCAAGTACTGATTGATTTTTTTGCCAAAAACTCTTTGAAAGCGCTGTGTGTGAAGGTGCGTTATCGTGGTGCAAAATCCATTTGTCGGGGAACAATTCCGGCCTCACACGACGAACCCGCTGTCTCAGACGTTCCAAAACTTCCAGGTAAAACTGCTGGTTGACTGTTTTACCAGTAGGAACAAACTCACGATGCACTATCCCTTTGCAGTCGAAGCACAGCAACATTGTCTTAACCTTTGATTTTGACATCCGAGCTTTCTTGGGACGGGGTGAACCCGGAGTTTTCCACTGCATGCTTTGCCGCTTTGTCTCAGGGTTATACTGAAAGACCCAACTTTCGTCCCCAGTAATGACTGCTCAGCCATTCGTCATTTTCCTCAATTCTCTGGAGATCAGCACAAATTTCCCTCCTGTGCTGCAGTTGGTCGTCAGTGAGATTCTTTGGCACAAACATTCTGTCAAAATCAATCGTACTGTCGCTCTATTGATACACAATTCTTCCGCAATCATTCTGACAGTAAGACGGCGATCACTTCGCACCAGAGTTCTCACATTTTCGATGTTTTCATCTGATTTTGAAGTTGTCGGACGTCCAGGTCAAACTCAACTTCTTCCCTACCTTCAGAAAAGCTATTACACCACTCAAAGACACGTGCTCTGGACATAACCTCATCTCCGTACACTTGTTTCAACATTTCAAAGACTTCGGTTGGTTTTTTCCCGAGTTTGATTAGAAATTTCACATTGATTCTTCGTTCACAATATTTATCACCCATTTCTTGACGAGTGCCCCTAACACTACTTTAGTTAAAGCTCTGCAATCACTAGAAATATCACAAGTTTTTTACTGGACAAACCTAAGACATGCACTGACAGGCTACAACAATCGCCACTAACCCAGTGTTGCCCCACGCAATGCAGTGTCGTCAGTCTCGTTATTTTATTGTCAGACCTCGTATGTGTATGTCCAGGTAGACCGCATTGCAGGCTAAGCACATTCCAGCTTCTCCCATTCCTCTGCGTAACTGAGTAAACAGCGATTTTTCTGGTGAAGCGCGCGGTTTCTCCCTCTGTGCGAGTTATTGTGTTCGTCGTGTAAAATTGAAGAAACATGTCACCCTCGGCCCCACATGCTATCGTGGAGGCGTCGAGAAGAAAGACAATGAGTTTTGCGCATTCTCATCACCGTTTCCACCAAGCTTTTTAATTAATCGACTGCTATGCATGCTCATTTTTGGATTCCATGTTATTCATTATATTTTTTGTAATTTTCATCGCACTTCGCGCAGCATCTTCATGAACTTGCAGCATTTATATAAGAATTTATCATTGGTCGTAGCGTTAACGAGATGGTGGAAGCGGCGTTTCAGACGTGCAATTCCATCTCATTCCTTTCTACTCTCTTACCTGATTTACTTCAATCTTACATATAAAGAATTGCTTCACGACGGATCGAGTGACGGTGAAGTCATCGGGTTTAGTTTCCATCAACTTTTTCAGATGTTCCTTGTATTTGAATGCTACAGAAAGTGAACTGTGATTTTTCGCGCGATTCCGTTATGCAATTTGCCTTCACTTGCACAAACGTGTCTAATTCTTTATAAGTCTTACTCGGTATTACGCCAAGCAGCATATTTTACCAGCCACAATTATACCGTGTACAAAATGTAATGCTGCCAATTGCTCCTTTCGGTCGCATGATAGCAAGATTGTGAGGGATGACAGCGTTAGAATAGACCCCCAGAGATTAGAGAGGGGCACATAGGATCGCCTAATCCTTCCTTTTCTTTTGGAGAATGGAAACGGTCTCATTCAGGTTATACGCAGCTTCTCCAGACGGCAATTCAAAGTTTATTCATTATCCAATGATCCATTATTCATTATCCAGTGAGTACGAAAAGAACGGTTTTAAGTGTGAAGGAAAAATTTGAAGCATGCCGTTAGAAGGAGGCGCATGTGGTCGAAAGTCAGCAAAACTTTGCGAACGATTTTTAAGGGTTTCGGGAAAATAATGTGAGCATAGAAGTTATACTCATTAAAAATATAAAATCGTTGGATTTAATCATGGATGGAATAGATAGAATCATTTTTCAAAGATGTGTAGTAGGTGTATTCTGAGGCACGGAACATTAGCAGCGTGGATCAATTAGAGTGAATATGTAGGCATACTTTATGTAAATTAACTTTTTAAAATCAATTTTAAAGCCATGCGTTTCGATTTAGTACCACCCTCGATATAGCGGCAAAATCGGTTGAGACCAACAGTGGCGGTATATTGAGAGTTGACTGTATGACACTATGGTGCACAAATGTATTTGTATATAAAGCGTTATTTATTTGTAGATCTAGGAATACATTCTACGTTTTCTGATTTCATGAAGGACGAGATGTGACATGGAGCTGGGCTTCCTCTCATTCTAGTCACTGGAGCGTCATTCCAACTTTCTCTCGACTCGTATTAGATCATGATCATGGGGCGTGTTTGAGGTCGAAGACGATCGAGAGCGATGACAGAAGTCGCCGAACTTCCGAGATGAACTACCCGCATTCGGGGTCGGTTTCGGCGTCATTTTGGAAGCTAGGGATTGACCCTTCTCCCTTCTGGGGGGTCTCGATGTTGGGAGTATCTTTGCTCAGGGCGCTGAAATGACTAGGGCAGGCCCTGTGTGAACCAACCCGCACTCTATATGCCGCTTCAATGCGCGTCTGGATCAGATCTAAAAAGATTGCCTAGAAATAGGCAATATATCTGTATTGAGAAATTGAGATGCAGCTTCTGTTTTACTTAGGTAGAAAGGTATTGCTGAAACACTGATAGTTCTACTTATAGGATAGATGTTGGGAGCAAAAAAACAGGTGACATTCAAATCCTGATGTATGGAGAGCAGTGAAGATGTCAAATAATGGTTGAAGTTTCTTAAAGTGAATTCCTCTGCATCTCTGCTGATTTTCATGAAAGTAAGAGATGATTGAGCTCTTCCTTTGTCTGACTTGGGGTGCTAAGGCTCACTTGTCATCCTGGACTATCTGGGTTTTAAGTCATCTAAAGAAATTGTCTATGAATGTCATTCATGCGTGAATTTGCCAGGGGATTGCCTTACAATCAAGAAAAATGGGTGCTGCCATGTTTATGTCATTATTAGGCATCTGTCATCTGTGTATGAAGATGAATGTTGCAGGGCTCCCTTAAGATCTCATAGTTTACTAGAAGGGCAAGCCCTCATGGCTTCTGTGGAGGCAAAAGAAAAGTGTCATGGAATGATGCAATCCTGTCAGCTCATCATGGTCATACGCTCACTCTGAATAAAACTCTGAATAAAAAGAATGTAGGTCCCTCATGGCTCATTTTCATGAACATGATAGAGAGATGGGAAATAAAAAAATAAGAGGTAAGTAAAAATAATAATAAAAACTTCATTATATAAGAATCAATCCTCACAAATGCACATGAACAGGAAAAATTACTCCTCAAAATCAAAATTAAAAGGTGTGCAGTACCAAACAATCATTCTACAAACCACTGTTCAATCAATTATTATCAATAATTGGATGGATGGATGTTTGACAGGTGACACAGTGCATCACCAATATCATGCATGACACCCAAATAGTGCAGTTTTCAGTATCCATATTATCCTACCTTATGGACTGGAAAATGACCAATTTACGATGTTGTTCAAACTGGATGTCAGATTCAAAACATGGCAAAAGCACTCTAACTCTTCACATTGCAATCGATCACAGCATTCATGCAAGAATGTAACTTAGCACCACACATGTGCAGTTGAGGAGAACTTAGGTCAGGTACCACATGCCATGAATGTACCTATTTATTACTAAGAGCTGAATGGATTGTCACACAGCTTGAATTTTCATTTAAATGCATGTGGATTCAAAAAATCACACCCAGGCTCATGGATCTTTTGCTGCAACACAATTGCAGCATGTATATGCTTCCTGCCAGTCAATTCTTTGTTTTCAAGCTTTCTGGTCCTTCTATAGCTAGAGAGGGACATATAAGCATTGTATGTGATGATGAGTAAAATGCATATTACATCCCATTTTCAAATTATATGCAGTGGGATGGAAATTGGGTAATTTTCAATGGGTGAGCAACCCAGCATTAGGAAAACCTGAATTTGGGGTCAAGCCCCTTTAGTGCTCCTATTGTCATGATCAAAGGGTGGCAGTGAGGTATTGCAAACATGTGAATGCTAGAGAAGGCCAAATATGCATTCTTTCTTATTTTCACCAATTTTTTATTATTATGTTCAACATATTGAGAACTAAAATAAAACAAATTTTTGCTCTCACGTAAATTGAAAGATCAGAACATTTCAAGAAGAGTCGCTAAAGCAGCATGAGGGAAATATTAAGAAACAGTTGAACTAAAGGTTGATGATTTGGCAAAATAGCCCATGTGGTGCTGTTATTTAATACTTTTAGTAACAAACCTTGAGACATTTCTCTTGGAATCCCCTCCCCATGGTCCATGCCACCTAGACATTAGCCAGAGTCTGTGAAAAAGTTCCCTTCTCATTTCATCAGGTATCAAAGATGTCAAGCATAATAATAATTTTAAAAAAACTGAAGAAAACGGGGAAAAAACTATGAATTTGGTTCATTTTTCCTATCTGGCATTTGCATGAACCTACCGCTACCCCATAGCTCTAATTTAAAAAAGTTAGCCACAGGGCTTGACTTTATGGACATTACACAACAATCAGTTTTACTTAGTTTACTGGCAGTAACAAGGTATGGCTTATGAGAGAAATACAAAAGGCATCATGTGGAGATATGGTTCCAGATAGAAGGATCATTAGACAAAGCAGCATCCAAGAGGACTGGCAGTTCCTTGATTGTCTCCCCAACAGAATGGAGGAGGAGGGAGGTCCATTCTGTCATATCGCTCAGGGAGGGGATTCTGAGAGAAGAGCCTTTCCCACACTTTGATGAAAGGTACATGAGTCGAGCAATGGCATATGGATGAGAACTTGTGGAAAGGGTGCATGAGGTGGGGATCTTTGGGATCAGGTACCTGTGTCCCTGGTGGATTGCCCTCTTCTCGTAGTCGCCAGGGAAGCAATCCACATCTAAGATCCCTTCCACTGATTCAATAGATGCAGCCTCACAATCACTGAACTTGAAATCAACTTGTTTCCCTGCAACGTTACAAAAAATTTGATGTGACCAGGATTAGGAACACATATCTAGATCACCAACTACCTCCACATATTGAGTGATTCAGTTAACATCTCTGCCAGAAAAAAATTTAAGGAAATAGCACTAAAACTATGATTACTCCACAACATACAACATTTAAACTTACTTAATGGGGTAGGAAAATAGACAGAATGCTTATGTCTGGTCCTAGCAAATGGATGATGCAAATTGGATGTGAGTTTCCATTTAGTGAATCCTGGTGAATCCATACCTTGAAACTGGAAATACATGTAGGTACTAAGTAATGCCGACTGAAATCTTGCATTAGCTTATAAATGTACATGATTGAATTTTTGCAGCAAAAAAACTCTCAATCACAAAAATACCTATTTTATCCCTATCTTCAAGAGTCTTTCATAGAGGACTTTGGGACAAAAACAATATTTCATCTTGATCACCATCCTATTGTCAGGGACACTGATGTTACACTACCCATCAATGCCCCTATTACTTGTATAGAACTATATGCAATTATCAAACCTACTATCGAACCAACTTATGTATAGTCAACCCTTGATATAGCGCCACCCGATATACTGCCAACTCTTTCCTGCGAACGAATCTTCCCCATAGACTTATCATTGGCACTCCCCCGTTATAGCATCACCCTTGCAAGCTGCCATCCACCAATACCTTGCCTTGCACAAACATGCCTTATTCAACATAAGTCATACTTGATATAGTGCCAAGCAGCATACTGTACCAGCTACAATGATCATACCATGCACTACTGTTGTGGGAAAAAATGACATGCTGTCAGCCTTTCCTTTTGATCGTTTGATAATGAGATTGTGAGGGATGACTTCGCTCTGGCACGGACGCCAGAGATTAGAGGGAGGGGTAAGAAGTCTCTTAACCTGACCTAATCCTGCCTCTCCTTTTCTTTCTTTTGGAGAATGGAAACGCCTCTTTCAGTTCAAAGTTCCTCCAGACGATTGTTCAAGTGTGTTCATTATCAAGTAATGGGGAAAAGGACAGTTATAAGTGTGAGGGAAAAAGTAGAAGTGTGTCATTACAAGGAGGTGAATGCAGCCAAAAGTCAGCAAAACATTGCGAATCAATTTTCAAAGCTGTGTAGTTTTTGTTCTCCAATGGCAGCATGGCTGTATTAAAGTGGATTTTTAAAATACTAATTCTATTTTATATTTGAGTTATTTCAGAAATTTTCATTTTTAAAGCTTTTTGATATAGTGCTGAAATCGGTGAAAACCAACAGTGACAGTATATCAAGAGTTGACTGTATTTTATTATTATTATTTTTTAAACATGGACTGGGACAGACATACATAGACATGGACTAATGCCACAAGTGGCAACACAGAGTAGAGGAAGGGAATTCTAATCGGACATCCCTGACGGCATTGCCCCACCTTCCCACACTTCCTGTCATAATGAATCCTGTTTTCATAGGCCCAGGGAAGGTGGTGGCAAACTTCGATGCTGCTCTGGCCAGGGGCCCTCCATTGCTGCACATCAGGCCACCAGGACCGATGTGGCTGGTGCTATTGAGGTGCACCAAGCCCCTACCTCTCACACAATGGAGCAGAGTGGTCTATGCTTTAGCTCAAGGGAGAGCAGGTAGTACCTGAAAGCAGCTGGGTAAACTGTCAGCCCAGCAGAATACCGCCTGCTGCCGGTCAGATTTGAACCTGGACCTCCTGTGTACGCCTGGGCCCCTTCCACTGAACCATGATGACACGGTGAACCAACTTATGTAAAGTACTTGGCATCACATGGAGCATCAATTTATTTTCTGTGAAGTGGCACATGTTGTGGTAGATATTTGTATGCCATGAATGGGTCAAATGATGAATCTCAAGATTATTTGCATATGATTTGCACAATATCTGCTCTATCAGACATATTAATGAAAAACTGAATCCCCTGTTTACATCAGAGTTTAGATTCTCCAGGGAAATTCCCTACACATCTTCATTAGAAAATGGCTACATTCATATTACAACATTCTCATCAAGTCTTGGAAAACAGATGATACAGTTCCACAATCATGTGTAAGGAAATAAACCAGGGTTGTGCCTATGGCATCCTTTTGTATGAAAATCATTCAAGAACTGTACTTTAACAGCTCCTCTAACACCATCACATGGGTATGAAAGGTTAAATCCTGGCAGTCCATGTGATACTGACCTAAAAATACCTCTCTGACCTGGATGGGCCAAAAAAAAAAATATCCTGACAGTTTTCAACAGCACAACACTTCATTTATGGCCAGTGTAGGAAAAAAAATATATATATTTTTTCTGTGAACCTGAGGCAGCAAATCAGAATTTCCCAGGAAGGATTTGCAAGCAGGCCAAGCAGGCTGGGCCAGCCCCACCTGCCAGCACATCTCCATTCCTGCGAACCTTGTTCGTAGGTTAGCAAGGGTTTTCCTAACCTGCTCATGGCACACATATTAATGCAGTTTGCAGTGTTTGAAAGTGGAATGAATAAGCATTAAAATGGTGTATGTACATTTCAAATATCTTTGGCAGTTTCAGAAATTCTGGAACTCATATAAACAACAAAGAAGAGATGTGTTGCCATGCACTCAGATGCAGACAGCATATGACCCTTAGTCCAGCATGTCCATCGATATCCCATCCTGTGGCAACATAATTTTTGCTTGGTGTCTATATAAGTTCCTGAATTTCTTGAAATTTAAGTATACCATTTTAAAGCTTATTCATTTCACTTTTTCAAATGCCACAAATGGCATTAAAATAAATGCAAGTGCAATAAGGTTGAAAACTGTAATTTTATTTTACCCACCCTGTATATTCTAGATGCTTCTACTGACAATATGATACTTATGAAATATTAATACAATCCATCATAAAGAAGTATCTTTAAAAAGATCCAATGATGGAGCTCATGTTTTGGGTCATTTAAGTCTCATTAGAAACCTTTTGTACCTAATCCAGCTAACCATATCATAGAATATTTTTCATGAGTCAAAGTGGACACATGATCATCCACTTTGAAATCCACCAGCTTAGATCAGGATATCAAAAAATCTGTGTCTAACTTGGAATCAAGAACAAAAACTTTTTCTAGGAATTTGGAACATAACCTTTTGGAAAAAGGTCCCATTTCAACCAGCCTCTCAGGTCATTTCATGGTTTCTTTCCATGTCATCATGCTTTTCACATGTCTTTTTTTTCTTTTTCTTAAGAAATAGGTGGAGTGAAATATCCTTTGGGGTAAAGGTCTCTCTCTGGTAGAGTTCTTGAACTACTTGATATAGCACTTCAGCTCTAGTTACATTCCTTTCATATTCATTTCACCCTCTTGGTTTTGGATCAGTTCCTTTCTGGAAATGTGTCTTTCCTTCAGTTACTTTAGTTAAAAACCTTCAACACTGCAGAGTTTGATGTGAAGTGGACTGGTTGAATCAGACTCACAAATAAAAAATGGCGAACTAGTACCCTTTAGTGGGGTCCATAATGGACTTTTGATGCCAAAAAAATAAATCAGGCTTTTAGTGACAAATTTCACAGTCCTCAGCATGGAAAGGGAAATGTACCCCAAGATCTCTAACTGAATCATGGAAACACTGCTTCAGCAAAATATCACACTGATACCTTAGAGAGAGTTAAGGCTTAGTTCACAGTTTGAAACAGATTCATGGGGGTAATTGAATGATTAAGAACCATTTCTTACCTGGATCTAAAAGATGGAATTCAGAGACATGGGAACTCTGACTACAGGTGAGCATGTCATGCCTGATAAAGGCTCCAAGGTGAGTGGCCCTGGGTTGAAGTAGCCAGTTAGGTCGTTCCCATAGAGACCAATCTGCATGAAGGATGTCTGTTGATGCATTGTATACTGGCTGAATTGGTACATCACCAATTGACACAGGAAGGGAGATGTAGACTTCTATGTCAGCCAAACCCAGTCTGGTCTTGTCTGCATGCCTGGAAGCCATGCATTCTACATAGCGCTTCATAGCCAGAGGGGATTCCACCAATGCCTTCAGTGGTAGATGTCCTGACTGAGGAGCATGAGAAAAGGATTGTCTGAATGAGCCATTGGGCCCCTAGGCATCATCATACATCCAAACCCATCATGTACTAGGCTGATCAAAAAGGAACAGAACTTTTGCTGCAGCTCAAATAACACTCATCGAAATTGTTGGCCACTCTGCAGGTGTCAACTATGTCCACTTTGCAACAAGTGTTACTTGCGAAATTTCTGTTCCTTTTTGATCAGCCAAGTATATATACTTATCACACATACAAACTCATCAAAAATTAAAACATGTGCTATTGCCACCAGGACAAGTTTAGTCAGGATTTACTACAAAAAATCTTAGATACAGTCTTGCAATGCAATCCTCTATTCCCCAGCTCATCATCCCTCCTCCCTATAATTTGGAGGGCTCAGAATTGTATATTCCTAGAGTCACTCACCTTCCTTTTTCTTGAAGGAAAAAATAATTTTTTGGATCATAATAAAACTGTTGCTGCATACACCTCTTCCACTCTAAATAGACAATTGATAGGTCTGAAAAATTATCTCACCTCTACAGAATGAGTCCAAGACTGGGATGGTCGTTCATACAGGGAGACTTCCATTGGCTTCAGATAATAGTAATGGACCATCATGTTCCATGAATACCCATACAGCCCTGCTCCAGTCCATCCATTGAGCCCCTAGAATAATAATTAAGTCAAAATATTTCACTGCAATCTCAATCCAAGTGCTGTAAAACATTTGCAAGAGATGAAGACAATGAAACCCACCTGAAAAAGAAATTGGGAGTATGGCAAGAAACACTGGAGGAGAAAATGGAATGAAATTCCCACTAAAGCAGTGATTGTCTTCAAGGACACCCCTCCTCCTCGCTCTCCTGGAAAGAAGACAAAGGAAATGTGCATGTAGACAAAGAGCATAGAAAGGACATTATTAGCCTCTGATGAGCACCAGGTTTACACTCAAAAGCTATTGACGTGTGATGTTGGCAAAAGAGGGTAACTGGCTTGTAAAACAAAGATTCACCTTTGTTATCTTTAGTCTTTTTTTTATCTTTGTTATCTTTGGTTTTACCTTTGGTCTTTTTCATTGGATCTCTCTGAGTACTTGATGTGGTCTTCTTTTCCTTTGATATTCCATCCAAACAATCAGGTTCCAAGAAAAGAAGACTTCCAGCGAACATCACCAATGGGAAAGTTCCTACAGAGAATGAATCCAGGGGTAAAAAAAGACTCACTTTCAACCAATTACTGCCTGCACTCAAGTCCTAGATAGAATTTTTTTTGGAAAAAAAAAATGTATCACATCACATCAGTTCAAGAAGGTTCTATGTGACAATTTCCTAACTTGAGAAATAGAGGGTCAAACTTCAGAGGATTCTGCAGGTTGTACGTGACATCATTTGATGAAGTTAATGCTTGAAGTAGACATGGTAGTTCATGAATACTTGCAATGTAAGACTTAAAGGCCTAAATATGTTTCAGTTCCTGTGCATTCTATCAGGTTGTAAGTGAGATAGAACCATGGAGCCTCCTTCATAGGTACTTCCTCTTGGAAGGCCTATGATAAAGGGTTCCATCTGACTCCAACAAGATCTTCCAATTATTCTCGGGCAAAAAAATTAGTTCGAATTTCAGCCTCCTAGCATGTGATCAAGAAACAGGTCAATATACAGGGTGGGCCAAAAGTTTTTGCCCCTGTATAAAAATGTGAATATCTCCTGAACGGTTTGGGCTACAGAGTCGAAAAAGAAACTAAAAGAAAGTTCATTTCATCTTCTTTCTGAAAATGTTTTGCTTTAGGTTCCTACATTCATTTGGAGATGAGTCATGGCCGTTTGAAAAAAACATACCGAAAAAAAAGTTGCCAAAACGAACCTATACCGTGCCGTCCACGGAAATCATCCTCAGCAGCTGGCTTCAAGGTCGCGCACGCCGTCGTTTTCTTCCTTACTAATTGCTCCCTACCTACTTTCCCTTCTTCATAATGTGGAGGATGACAATTTGAAGACTTTGATGCTTGATTTGGATAACCAACCAGCAGAAGATCGTGACAAAAGTTAAAAGGCCTCCGGTGGTCTGTCCGCGTGTTGTGCTGAGTGCTCGTCTTTGCAGTGTTAATTTATTATTATCTTTCTTTAACTCTTATTCAGAAACCCTTACAGGGAAAATTGGTCACAGCGTCAATGTTTTCTGGCGTTCTTGCTCTTCAGGCACGGCCTGTGACTGGAAGACGTTCAGCACTGCCAGTTTCACACAGTTTTCGCAAGATATAACACACAGTCTTTTTTTTCCATTTTCGATTGGGATATTCATGCAAGATTTGGTTCAAGGTAAATCATTTTTCTTCACGAAGCGACTGGATTAAAACTCTATCACTCTCAGTTAGAACACGGTTCGTACCCATTTTCTCTGTAAGGGTTTCTGAATAAGAGGTAAAAAAAGGTTAATTAAAAAAATTAACACTGCAAAGACGAGCACTCATCACAACGCGCAGAGTGGACCACTGGAGGTCGTTTAACTTTTGTGACGATCTTCTGCTGGTCGGTTATCCAAATCAAGCATCAAAGTCTTCAAATTTTCATTCTTCACATTATGAAGAAGGGAAAGAAGGTAGGGAGCAATTAGTAAGGAAGAAAACGATAGCGTGCGTGACCTTGAAGCCAGCTGCTGAGGATGATTTCCGTGGACGGCACGGTATAGGTTCGTTTTGGAAACTTTTTTTTTCTGTATGTTTTTTTCAAACGGCCATGACTCATCTCCAAATGAATGTAGGAACCTAAAACAAAATATTTTCAGAAAAAAGATGAAATGAAGTTTCTTTTAGTTTTTTTTTCAACTCTGTAGCCCAAACCGTTCAGGAGATATTCACATTTTTATGCAGGGGCAAAAACTTTTGGCCCACCCTGTATATCGGGATCCTGACCACATGTATTAATCGCGACTCTGTCCGTATCTTTCGCGAAGTCCATCTCCACCACGGAGATGGACGAATCCCCTTAACCTAGGAAAGATGTAATAATTCACTTGGTTCTAATCACTCAGCAAACCAACGATCCATCCTTATCCCTAACAAGCCAGTACCTGGGTCAAATGACCTGACATGAATATATTAGGAGGAACTGACGATGCATGCGATCTCCATGAATTCGTCCCGGATTGAGCTATCGTAGACAACAGTCAGTGTGAATTGTGAACAATTTCTTTTTTAACTTTGCTTAGAAGAGTTAAGAAGCTTCATCGTGGCGCAGTCAAAAGATCGGACTCGTGAGAAAGCTACATGCAGTTGGCCATGGCTGAACACTTGCTTAGGTAGGAAATCCCTCTTCAGTTGAAGGTTTGACCGTGCGCCTTGTTGATGGTCATGGAGAAAGCCAGTTGAATTGGGAGGGGCTGGTGGGTTTTAGAGTGGAGGTCATGTTCGCGTCGGAAAGAGCCAGGTCAATCCATGGTATGAGTACTCGTTTCCCCATTCGCACCTCCAATTATCACTTCGGCATCGATTAGGTTGTTCATTATGAGACGGACAATCATACGCGTTCCATTGCATACCCCTTGTTATGTTATGTGATGTGTTATTTGAAGCTGCGAAGGAGCTTGATGACGGCACCAGATTTGAGTTTCAACTCATGAGGTGGCATTTCAAATGGGGTCAGACTGTTGTAAATATCCACTAAGTAATATTTTCCTCATCACATCACATAAGACAGATTTCGATAACGATGTAGATCTCGGATTCAACTGCTACTCGAATTAGAACTTCTTTCCATTCCTTACCTTTTCATTCTTAGGGAAAAGGATTGTCTCGTTTTGTATTAAATCAAGGTGTGTAAGATCGATATTTTTGCCGAAGGCATTGTTCATGATGTTGTCATTAACCGCGCATTATTGATGTAGCACAGCAGCGAAATCAGAGATCTAATTCAAAATCGAGAGGCGGCCTTCTCCGACAGACAACGGTCTTTCTGAGAACTGATCCCGTTCCGTTCTCGTGTTTATTTAATGTTTCAGGGTCATGAATAGTGGCCAAAAAGGCAAGCGGCAAGGATGGCTTACTTATTGCCGTTGCGAACGATGTGAATGACTTTTCTGAAGTCCCCACTATGAACCAGGAGCTTGTCGCCAAAAGGTATTTAGCTATTTACTAGTTGCAGGTAAACCTGCTGTAAACCAGAGGTAACGAAGTGTTCTGTTGTCGTGGAAGGAGTCACCATGATGTTCAGAGACTACCACCCTAGTTGTACCCGAACGTGTTCAATGAATGTTTTACTCAACTTATTGCCATTGTTCCATTAACGTCCTTGAGTGAACGTACTGGGAACGTTTTATTGACCGCTCAAATTTTAAAAATTCAAAGCAATGAAAAACAGTTCCTCTGTGTGGAGAGCGAATCAATCCGAGAATCCTTTTGGATGTTCACAACGGAACGTAACGATCCCTCCTTTTGGTGCTGGGTATTCTCCACTCCAGCCGTCGAAAGACACCTTTGGAATCTCGATCTTCTTATACTCTCTCAGACGCAACACGGTATTTCGGAATATGGCGGTCACGGTCACGTTGCCTAATCTGACGACATAAAGTTTCCATTCTTTAGACCCACTCTGGACGTAGGCACCTTATCTATTGTCATCCACGAGCCCGCTCACCCTGTTGGGAGTCAACTAGCACGAGCGATCGGTGTCCTGATAATTCCAGGCCTAGCAGGGAATCGGTTCCCACTGCACACAATTGATGGTGCACGTTCTGAGGGACAGTTCCTGAGATTCTGATGTCACATTCTCGTATCTCTGTCCAGGATGGACAAATAAATATGGGATCAATTCGAGAGATGCGACATCTCGCGATAGGTGTAGGAACCCAAGGATGATGAGTTTTTCTTCCCGGACCTGCGAGGTTCTATTTTCATGACTGGATACTCTGCAAGGACTTAGGTGGGAGCGAGCGGGTCCACTGTGAAACATTTAGATGAACTGCATTGACGTCAACGCAGACCTTGGTGGCCTAGTAACATTGATTTTCATTTTTTTCATGAACATTGTTCTAAAAGAAAATTCAAACGAAGAAGATTAATGCGTTTCCCCCCTACTCAATATATTTCGAATGCTACGTGCTGCCTAGAAACGACCCTGGATCGGCTTCGCACGCGCCATTCTTCTGAGTAGGACAGCAATTTCATCACATTTTAGCCTCTTACCCGTTAGACCTCCAACCCCGGTTGACGCATGAAAAAATAGGGGTAGTAATAGGTGAACGACTGGAATGAACTAATTGAAAAGGAGATATCCCCATTTTTGGACCTGGAAAATTTTTATTTCAGGAATCTAAATGGATCTTCAGCATATTAGAAATGACGTTTGAATTTTAATATTGCATCCATGGAATTCGAATGGAATGAGTAATTGTGCTCGGAACAATATTTATTTTGATACTTCGTTCCTTTAATGCATTTCTTTTTCCCATAATACGTTCATACGGATTTTAGAATACTTTAATGAGATGAGGAAAATGGTCTCATTGAAGTAAGGCAGAATGGAGGCAACACAACAGATCCTGAATGCATAAGCAACCTAGCAACATAGGAATTCTAATTGTTGCTCTCTGTTCTACAGACAGACTCTTCTTCGAAAGAGTTTTTATTCATAAGTGTATGTTTCTACTGTGGAGCAAGGCTGAAATCACACTAGCCAAATCCATGGCTTTGGACTTTCTACAGGTATGAAGATCCCGTTGCTTAATTATTATAATCCAGAAGCAGCGTGGACTAAGTGAAATCACATAAATTGACAGGGCCGGCAGGTGACGGCAGGAAGCGGAAGTGAACCAGATTCCGTTGGACAACACCAGATCCCACGAGGTAAGTTCCCTCAAATAGAATGGCCTGATTTCTCAGTCGAATCTGAGTGATTTTTATTTCATGATGGGCAATTAAACCTTGGTTAGCGTCATAGTGCATAATGGTCTTGTGAAAACGATTAAATCGCAGTACTCCTCTCAGTAGGGAAAAAAAGGATGCACATGTCCTTGGTCTTTCCTCCCTGTTTTTCTTCATTCTTCTCTCAATGTCTTGACGCAGTCTGATCTCGTTGATGACAACCAGAAAGATTAAGGACGCGAGTTGCTACGTTGGCGAGAAAGTGGATTTGTGTGGTGCTTTTGCTCTTTCTGTTGTCTCGAAAAGCTATCAATACGCACACGAATGCTTCAGGCTGACAGACAGGAATTTTTCATTGAACGGGAGCAATTTATCACACCAGTGAAGTCTGCCAACCGAGACCTCTCGGTTGTCACCTAGTCAAAAATCTGTTTAAATCTGTCCTCAACTGGCTTCTGCCTGGGAATTTAGAATCCTAGATGACAGTGTAATTCCTGCCTTGGCACAATATATTGGACGCTCAGGGATTCATAAGGATTCACATGGGAAGATTTCTTATATTTCTGATGGAACATCGATTGTTGCAGTGTCGGCATTACTCACAGTCCATTTTACCTTATAGCGTCCTATTGCCCTAGGTCTTAAGCCAAAGTCGTCATTTCGAACTCGTCACCATCCGAACACAGTAATGATGCAACTCTGGAATTTTCTTCGGCAGAGGTATTGTCCCATATTTCCCGAAGAATGCGATTTTTCCAGCCGGTTTACTGCACAATGACAACTGCGAGTTTCAAGGAAGATATGAAATCCTCGCCTAGTGTTGCTGACATTGCCTTGTTAATGTTGAACTCAATAGGAATTGTTTAAATTATCCAAATTTTTATAGAAAAATAAGGCAAAACTAAAGGCTGGTATTCAAGTACAAGCACAAACGATGACCACAGCGTGGCTCAGAATGGGGAGGAGACGGAAGAGAATAACGTAAAGGATGTTGGGGATGAAGGTAGGGTAGAGGAAAAGTTTAATCATGAGGATGAGATAGAGGATATATAAAAGAACGAAGAAAAATATCAGAAGGAAGAGTAGGAAGAGGATGAGGAAAAGGAGAAGTCGCAGGAACAGAAAACGAACTTGAGGAAGATAAAGAAGATGTGGAAGAAGGTAAGATAGAGGAGGATCCCTGCATGGGAAGGGAACTTCTGCATAATAGACCTCTGCATGCACGAACGGGTCTCTTATAGAAATTGATGAGGTCAGATATGTTTATCCTCGAACAGGAGTGACGCTTCAGAATTTTCCCTGAATTCTCATTGTGCTTTGAGCAAACCTGTAAAATCACTGCCTAGCCACTAGTCTCAATCCAGTAGTCAGAGGAGTTTCATTTAAAGATGCGGTTCCTAAACGGACTCATGCGATCCACCGGGCTCATTAAGGTTCAATGCGAGTAAAACCAAGTTTGGGAATATTGTCTAAAAGACATGGAGTTCACACAGGGCTCTGGAATATATTTCCACTTTTGGAAAGTGAACACTGTCATACTGTCATGAAGCAGTCAGATTAAGATTTCAATGTTTCATTTATTAATATATATATTTGTATTAAACGCAGTCAGCATGATTTCATTCCATATTTATTGGGAATATTTCCCTAGAGAAGTGAGCGAATCAAGAATTAGAAAAATGACCTCAAAATCGTCTCTTCTCCTTTTCAAAGGTGCATAAGTTCATACTTTAAGTTTTCGCCCCAACACGTGGGCGAAAATAATTCAATCCATTTCCAGGAAATGCGGTTNATCAAGAATTAGAAAAATGACCTCAAAATCGTCTCTTCTCCTTTTCAAAGGTGCATAAGTTCATACTTTAAGTTTTCGCCCCAACACGTGGGCGAAAATAATTCAATCCATTTCCAGGAAATGCGGTTGGGGTAATTCGTATACTTTGTAACGAACAAGTGGCTGAGTGTCGTATTTGGTTTAGAGCTGAGTTAAAATGCTGCTTTCCATACAACGGGTGGAGATGGACGTGAAAATTGGAAGCGCGTTATTGCTTCGAGGAGAGGTTAGCAGTGTGAGTTCGATGCAAATGCAAAAGGACTTAAATTCCTGAAGCATGTTTATGTTTGAGCGAAAACGCTGAAATGAGTGAAGGGGTAACTCGATACTACTGACGTTCTTAAATTAAAACAACGGATCTCACTTGAAGGGTAAGAAGTGGAACTCGCTGAACATCAGCATGAAGGTGATTGGGTTTCCCTATACACGCAACGCCTCCCTTCAATTGATTGAAGCATGTCTGTTCAAATTCGAAAATTCTTTCAGTGATGAGAATTGCATTGTACTGATTGCCTTTCCTGGCTGTGTGCTCACAACCAACAATGAGAGTATGAGGCATTGTCTGCAATGTAGGTTGTTGCTGTCCTTACTGCTGGCAATGATCATTTCTCCTTGTTGGTCGCCTTTCTATTCCCGTCGCCGAAAATCTGGGAATTCCGTGGCGTCACATTCCCATTATATTGTTTTCCTATGAGAACCTTAACAGGTACACTCTATTTCAATGGAAAAGTGCCATATGTTATGTGACGTCATCCCTTATCTCCAATGAGTAAATCTTTGGCGGTGGAGAATGGAAGCAATTGATATCTTGAAGCTGTTGAACAGGAAAAATATTTTCACTCTATTTCAATGGAAAAGTGCCATATGTTATGTGACGTCATCCCTTATCTCCAATGAGTAAATCTTTGGCGGTGGAGAATGGAAGCAATTGATATCTTGAAGCTGTTGAACAGGAAAAATATTTACATAGAGTGTTCCTAATGTATATTTAGTAACATATATTTTAGGACCAATCACATAATCGGTGAATTCCTGTAACTACTTGCGGAAACATTTCCTTTTTCCTCTAATGTTTAATTGCAAGTTTTTAACATTATTTTGCATTATTCTCACTTAGTTTTCTAATTCCGATGTCCTTTTCGGTTTTACTTGGTTTAAGATGCGTTGTATTTTTAACTGAACTCTTGGTAAGTCTGAGCATGGGAAGAACTACTACCCATCATTGCAAAAGTGCAAGAGCCTTGAGATTAATAGTTTTGATTTTAAAGAGCGGGGGGTTACGGAAAAAATGGATTTCTCAGAAGTGTGTTGCGTCAAAATGCGGTGATGGCACCAAAAGGTATCCCTTGACATATTAATATCTAATATATATAGACGATCCTGACTGACTGACGCAAATTCTAACCATGTTCTAGAAGGGTTAGAAATCTGGAACTTGGTACCCATGTACCGTTTGAGATGCAGAGTTCAGAAAAAAATCCGACTTTGGAGGTACATGCCCTAGGGGTACAAATTTTTGGGAAAAACGTTTTTCTTAAATATATTTTATGACAGATGAGGATGGCATTCAGAGAGTCAACTGCTTTGTGCTGGGTTCGGTGGTGAAATAGTAGCATATCTGACTGGCAATCAGAAGGGCTGGGTTCCATTCCCAGCTATTCCTTGGCTTTCTTTTGGCTTTTTATGCCTTCTATGTTCCGTTAATCATTCCCACTACATAACATTATTTTTGCTTGAGTAAAACGGAGAGACACGGAAAGCTGAAACTTGGCATGGACGTGCCTACCGAGACGATGAGTTCAGGAAAAAAGCAAAATTTTAGATCCATTCCCCAGGGGGGCACATATTTCTGAACCGACTTTCTCAAGTATTTTTTCGTCCAGGCGTATTGAGCTGGTGACGAAACTTGGTACATAACTACCTATTGGGATGCTGCAGAAAACTTCAGACTTTGGAAGTAAATACCCTAGGGGCATACATTTCAAAGGCAGATGTTTTCAACTAATTTTTTTGCATCAGTTAAACTGATGAACACGGAAAGCTGAAACTTGGCATGAATGTGACTAATGAGAGAGGGAGTTAAAGAAAACCGTTCAGTCTCGATACATCCCCTGTGGGAAATTTTCCGAGGTGTGATGTTTTGGAGAAGAAAAACATTGTCGTGGCGAATTGGACAGAAATGGAAAGGTGAAACTTGCCACACGTATAAGTGACATGACATTACTGGCTGAGGGGGTATTCAGCTTTCATAGTGCATCCCCTCCGCGCATAGAGTTAGGATGGGTCTGCATTTCCAAACATGTTTTTTCACAAGCGAAAAGGGCAAACGTATAATATNGTTTGGGAATATTGTCTAAAAGACATGGAGTTCACACAGGGCTCTGGAATATATTTCCACTTTTGGAAAGTGAACACTGTCATACTGTCATGAAGCAGTCAGATTAAGATTTCAATGTTTCATTTATTAATATATATATTTGTATTAAACGCAGTCAGCATGATTTCATTCCATATTAATTGGGAATATTTCCCTAGAGAAGTGAGCGAATCAAGAATTAGAAAAATGACCTCAAAATCGTCTCTTCTCCTTTTCAAAGGTGCATAAGTTCATACTTTAAGTTTTCGCCCCAACACGTGGGCGAAAATAATTCAATCCATTTCCAGGAAATGCGGTTCTTTGGACGGCACAAGAAGTTTCACACCGTGAATATTGCGACGGTGCCATTGTTTCTTGTCGCAAAACCTCATGCGGGAATCATATTGAGTGAAAATTACATAATGTCCCGGGAGAAATAGAATGGTGTGGTGCTCATGTGGATACATTCATTGTGTGGCCCAAATGAGATTCAAGTATCCATGTCCGAAAATTCTAATAAGGCAATTAGATTCTCAATGCACACCACACAAAGAAGAAAACAAAGAGGCCTTGGAAATCAAAGTACGATTCGTAACACAACGCGCAAGGACAAATGCATAGAGTTCGAATGGGTTCGTGTCCACAAAGATTCACAAATATATCCCCGAGATCAATCAACAGGCATTACAAACCCAAGTGAGTTAAACCTATTTGCACGTGAAGCATGATTGCCCGAGAGATTGGCTATCGGGGCAGAAGAAACAGCGCTATATCTCAAAAACCGTATAATGATGAACTATCAATATAACTTAAGGCCAGCTATGGACTTAAGGAACTAACTTAAGGAACGAGCAAGGTTTTCGAATAGGAAGAGAGATTCCAAATAAATTGACGCGATGGCATGCTAGACTAGAGAGTGGCTAGAGAGTGACTAGACAATTAAAAAAAGACGCTGGATCAGCTCTACAGAAACAAAGTGCTACTTTCTTGTATTCCCTCATCGCTAAGCATGGAAATTTCACTGGGAGTAATATTCACAATTTTTATCTAGGAGAATGACACGGTAGGTTTTACCTACTCGCACATACAATACGTGCTCGAAACGGAAAAATAATATTCCATATCCCAAGTCCAAGGAAAATAGCATTTCCATATCCAAAATCCAAAGTAAGAGTTCAACATTTGATCAACATAAAGGAATACGCAAAGTCAAGGGCTCATTAGGCCCGAATTGACATTTTGGGGCACAACGGGCAAGGACAATTATGGAAAGTCTGGATGAGGTCGCTTTCACTGTCAAAAGCTTCGACCTGCTACATACTAATTTAAATGATCAATTCAGGTATGTACCTCCAATTGGTTGCAGTCGCTTTCCTTTAAGTGGGTCAAGTTCACAAGTTAAGAGATGGATAGGTAAGATAGGGAGATGGTTTGGTTTGGGGGTTGTTCTCGGTCGGCATCAATATATGTTGTGCCTTTGCGAGCGCGAAATCTATAGAGACTGGAATTTGAACCGGATTGAAGGAAGACCTGCTTGGAATTGTGAGAAATCAGAGCATTTGTGCCGGATATAGTAACGATTGGTAGGGTAATAATGATGTATTTTCTCATGTGGAACGTTTCAAGTGCAGAAGGGGATATCACAATAATCCCGTTCATTCCCTCCACTTTTTTAACACCAAGGACCTCCTTCGTCGCCGATTGGGTTACGGCAGAAGTTGTGGTTTGGGTGCAAGTCGTCTGATAGAAAATGCTCGGAAAAAAATTCGCCATCATCATAATACTGACCTTCATAGAGTTGGAAATTAATTTGTCTCAGCGCTGAATCTCTCATCCACGGCAGGCATTTGTGTCCCTTGATGGTAACATTCTTTGTTCCCAAGTACGACCGTCCATCCTTGTCGGTCTTGCATTGTCGTGGGTCTGGAAAGCAAACATGTGTCTTCACGTTGTAGTCTATGGAAGGAAACGCGATCGTGAAAGGAAAAATGAAGTTCGGAAAGAACTTGCAAAAACATGGACGGTGCTAGAGAAGAGTGAGTCACTCACTGACGCACTCCCCTCTGATTCGAATGTCGTATATTTCTCCGTCGCTTGGGGGACAATATGGAACCACGCAATACTCCCATTCTGTATTTTCGCAGACATAACACCAAGGGCCGTAATCGTTGAGGTTGGGGTTGCGGCAAAAGCCGTGCCTTAAGTCCAATTCATCCGAAAATCAACTCAAGTATTGTTCAACCGTATCTGGCGAAACCGTGAGCCATGGTAGACAAGGAGAACCAGACATTTTCGCGTTTCGCTTCCCCACGTATTCCCCTCCTCTCTCGCTTAGTTTGCATTCTTGTGGATCTAGGAAACGAAAATGAATCGAAGTGTGATGTCCCTTACGAAAAAGTCCTATATCAATACATATACGTATTTCTTACAGGAATATGTTTTTCTTTTGCTATAGGTTTTTGAAACATGAAAAGCCTATGAGATCCACAAAGGGTCCTTTAGGACTCCAGACCTATATGATGCGAATATGTTTTTTGGTTTCTTCAGTACAAGTATTGCCTGAACTATTACAGGGTGGGACAAAAGTCAATTTACCGAAAGTGCATGATTTATTAAAGGCATTAAAGGCATTATTATTTTCATAGGGAGTACTCAAAGGGAATCGGAGCGTGTTTATGGCCTGGGCTCCATGATACTCTAAGATATGGGAATAAGGAATGTTGAAGTGGCCAAGTTTATTGATTTCTATTCAAAATAATGAGAGTAGGCGAGATGTATGATGAGGTACTAAGCACTCCTGTGAAGGATGATTCCATGGATAGATGGAAGGGTACTGATGTGTACTTTGCGAAATACGAGACCCAAACCTACACCTAGTAGGGTGGAGGATAACCTTCAACATTTCCCAAATATTTTAAAGTGCAACTGAAGCACATTGGATCATTGCATCTGTTCGATATTGGATTGATCATGGAATGGCAATATCGGGAAACCAATATTTATCCGACATTGGCAATCTTGGCCTAGGCGCAGCAACGTTCCCAATGTTGGTCCAGCATTGAGCCAATATATTGTCCTACTGGGGTAGGGAGTAAGCGTTCCAATGAGCGACAGTTCAATGTTGACCCAACGTGCAGCCAGAGTCGAACTTCAATGTTCACCTGACTATTGCGATGAGCGACATATTGAATTAAAAATTGAAATAATGCTAGACACAATGCCACGACAACCCTGGGAATGTTCAAAATGAACGTTCATGCAATACTGATTGAATGTTCGTTTGTTACCTGGGTCCATCCTCTTCCCACCAACACAGTGAAAGATACAGGGATGGGAAGGGGTGGGATGAATTACAGAAGTCCTTTTATATAAATTATTTATAGATATCCCCTACTGCTTTAACAGATGTGCTATCCATCATGGAAATGCAATCACTCGATGAAAATGAAAAATTATCGACTATACATTATCCACCAGATTGACTATGAAGGAAGAATCAATTCATCCTCTCATGCAGGCTAATCAAGAGCAAGAAGTCTTGTTTGCTTAATTAATTCCTGTTCATTGTAATGGTCACTCTTCTCCGTATCAGATGCTAAACATTAGTAACGTCCGACTCTGATGGCATTAGGATAGGTGGCAGGAGGGAGGATGCTGTATACAATGCAACATTCATTTTTGGTAGGGTTTAGGTGAATGCGTCTCACATCTTTAATTGTAGCTTGTTCAATCAAAAGATTATTCACTGCCTTTAGTTACGTTTGGGAATAGTAACGATTTACCTTTTCTCTTCCTTGAATCTGGCAACGTCATTACTATGAGGTTAATAACGTGTTGGACCCGTTGTCCAGCAGGAACTCCTTTCACTTCTAGAGTATCCTTATAGAGCTTTCAGGACACTCTTAGATACGGAAATTCTCTATTTAATTCTCTTTAGAACTCAGGGACAAGTAGTGTTTCACAACATTTTTAGTAATGGTCTGGTTTCGGAAGCGACCTATCTCTAAGTCTTAGGGAGTGTCCAAAACTTAGGGGGACCCAGGAGTTTCCTATCGGGACCCTATAGTTCTTATAATTGACCATTGGATACCAATTGATTCCCAATGGGCTCCTATTGGGCTTCCTGTAGGAAACAGCGTCCGATAGGATACTTTCTGAGATTCCTATAGGAATCTGTGGGCTCCATATTGCTATGAATGAATAGTTCCTATAGGAAACCAATGGGATTCCTTTACGTTTCCATGCAATTCCTATACATTCCTATAGAACTCTTTCGTAAGGGAATACAAACCCTCGTTCAAATTGATATATATCAAAATTCGTATGCCGTTGCACGTGAAACCGGGGTGGCCGTGCCTTCCCGATTTCAATTCGCCCAAAGGGAACTGCAAATCACAGAAAAGGACCATACGATCGAAATTTGCAGGTAATTAAGAGATATTCAATAAAGAGATAACCTTCTTCCATCCTTCTTTCGAGAGAGCAAACACGCCACGCAATTACAGAAATACCAGGGAATGTTCTCGTAGAGCGGGAATTGACTAACTAAGGTCTTGGCAGAATGGAATGTCACAGTAATCCCACTTCGTGTCGTTGTCGGAGACGAAGCACCATGGTCGCTCCCTGTACAGACCCGGGTTTCTGCAGTGGTTGTGGGCAATGTTGATTTGATCCCTTTGAGAGACAGAGATGAAATACCACGTGAAATAATTTCTTGGAGGGTAAAAATCCCAAGGGATGCCGTATGGTTGAGAATCCCAAGGAAGACAAGCTTTTCCAGTTTCGGTCTCGCTCTGACTCCCCACGTATTCCTTCCCTCTCTCCGACAGTCGGCATTCGGGGTACACGCCCGTCCTGGATTTCTCTACTTCTAATAGCTGGACGCAGAATGGGATGTCACAGAAGGCCCACGAGAGAGAGTCTCTTTCATTGATCAAACACCAAGGACCGGGCCTCGCCTGCACGTTTCGGCAAAATTTGTGATTTGAATCGACGCGATCTAAATCGGGGAATCCCAGGAGATTCGCATCGCCATCCGAGTTTCTCCAAGGTAGGCATGGCAGGCCTGAGAACGTCACGTTAGCTGTTCCCATGTATTCGCCGCCCTGTTGAGTCACCTTGCACTCCGGAGGGGCTGGAAGCAAGAAATGGGGTAGTGTGCCAGGTCAGAACAGGCATGAAGAAACAAAAAATCGCACTAAGAAGCATTTGAGTCCTGGTTGCAGAAAGATCCATGCGTCAGGGTCCATCCATCGTCTACACCCTTAATCCTGGCACGAGCAGCGGACAGAACCTCTGCGGGTCAAAAATACCGATCATCGATTGTCCCTGACTGGTCTGGTAACCATTAAGTTAGACATAATGACTCAATCTGGGATACCGTTTTTGAGTTTTTTCGAATCTCCGTATTCGGAAACGAGGTTTCCTGACTTTCACTGTTTTTTTTCCCGGCTAGGTAAAAAGGAGCAGTTTAATGTCACATATTCGTTATTTCCTTTTCTCGGGTAAAACCCAAATTTCACGATCATTTTTTTGGTCTCACCGAAGTTTCCTCCCAAATAATGGATTACAAAATGCGTATTTTTTTAAATATCGGGTGAGAATGAAAGTTCCTGCCACATAGTCATCCTTTGTGTTTCACCGTATTGATTTTGAAAGCAAGTTTCCTGGATTTGAGAAATCTTTAATTAATTTGGAAATGCGAATATGGAATGGAGCATTGATTCGAGGAGGAACACGTTGTCCTCCTAAGCTCCTTCTGGGGTAACATTTCTCACGCAAATTTCTCTATCCCCCTCAATCAATGAAACTGTATGAGATATATTTTACTTGTGTCAGTGCACATTGGGATGCTACAGTATTCCCATTGGATTTCAGGGTCGGAAACGAAGCACCAGGGTCTCTCCTTCCCGGACGGATTTCGGCAGTAGTTGTGGTGAGACCATGAGTCCCTATTGATGAAGTGGGCCTCGTACACTAAGTCGATTCTCGGAGTTCCAGAGGGCTCGGAATCCGAGAAGTCGGACAGTTCATTCCCGTCTAATGGGATTTCCCTGAAGTCATTCGGTCTTCCGTAAGGATAGGATCTCCAGTTGAGGCATTTCTTCGCCGATTCCGTCACGCTCACTCTTCCTATGTATTCGCTGCCGTTCTCTGTTAGACGACATTCTGGATATGCAGGAGTTTGTGCAATCTCACCTGCCAAAGCAAAATACAGCCTGAGGGCGACAAGGCGTAAAAAAGGTGAATGGAAGGCATAAGTAAGTGTAAGTGGAAAATTTAAAGTTAGGTATCTTTTGAGGCCAACCATCTCTCACTCTTTCCATTTGCACATTTTTTTTTACTGATTTTCCTTTGCCGCCATAGGCAATTCCACATTTCACCTTTTGGGGTTCATCATTATTTGTGAGATAAAATTTCTGTCTCCAGCCTACAAGGACACGTCAGTCGGTGTGGCAGCTTGTAGAAGGTATCAATTTCACGCATCACGCTGATGCATGCAAGATTTGGTTGGTCGGTTGAAATGTGGTACCCAATCTCAACGAGCTTATGTGCCAAAATGGCATCAATATAACTAAGCACCTTCTTTGTCGGGCTTTTTTTGCGAGAAGTATACGAGTACGAAGATGGTATCAAGAGCGGCGGCGTCGCTCACGTTACATACATTTCATGTCCATTTGTCTTAAAATAGTGAAGTGGATTCTATGGAAAAAGGTAATATGTGAAATGTAAAAAATATTATGAAATATCTACAACGGTAAGCCCTCACATTGAACTGCATCCTCCTGGAAGGTAATGTACCAAGTGTCCGGTGTCAAGGCGGAGCACTCAGCCGCGTGGAGAGGAGCTCCGTCCGAGAACCCTTTTGGATGCTCACAGCGGAACTTGAGGGTCCCTCCTTGTGGTGCCGGGTATTCTCCGCTCCAGCTTTCGAAAAACACTTTCACATTCTCGATCGTCGGATACCAGACACAACACTGTATTTAGGAAGGGGAGGGGGGGGGGAAGGTTTATGATCACGTCTTCGCGTCGAGATGAAATAGGGAAACTTTTGACTCACTCAGGACGTAGGACTGGTATCCATTAGCTTCCACGAGTCTGCTCTTCCCGTGGAGAATCAACTGGCACGAACCATCGGGCTCTCTGTAGTTGAAGTCGGAGCAAGGACTCTGTTTCTGAAGCGTACAATTTATGCTGCAGGTTGCGAGAGTCTCGCCCTTGAATTCAAACGTCACTGTCTCGTATCTCTGCCCTGGATGCACGACGTAATAGGAGATCAACTTGACAGAGGCGACGTCTCGTAATAACAGCAACGAAGCAAGAAAAGTCTTAATTTTGTCTGCCATGGATCTGCGAGGCTTCATATTGATGCTGTCGTCGGGGAAAATAGAGAGAGGTGCCTTGGGCTGTGGGTCGACTGCTTCGCCTTCAGATGGACATTATTGATTTCAGCGCCGTGGTTGGCAGCCAGGAAACATTGATTTCTTTCACTAAGGGTGTTCTTAAGGAAACTCAAGGGAGGTTGATTAATGAATGTCCATATTTTATTCAAGATCTTCTGGGTTTATGGAGAGGGTGTGTTCATCATCACATCGACAACACCTTGGTTCTCTTTCCTTCTTTATTCTTTTTGAGGATTTATTATGGATCATGTTGACCTTAATATTGACCGTGGTGGCGAGACGGAGGAATCTTTATTTTCATGAAATTCTCCTATGTCAAACCGGAGGAGCCCGGGTGCTTAGCAACCGAGGTCTGGAGGTTAAACATATATAGGATCCTGACCGCTAGCAAGGCCGAACAACAATTGTTTGTGTTTGCGTTTGTGTGTGTGATAGCTCTACAGGCCAAACGCTTCGAGATATGAACTTGGGGTTTCGACAGAACTCTTCCATATCATCGGAGAATGTGTCTTTTTCAAATGAAATTTCCAAATCGGCCACAGGAAAGGGAGGGGATGCAACTTTCACGAAAAATCGGAGATTCGCTCTCGTCTCGCCATCTCTCGGAAGAACGAGGAGACGAGAGTCTCCGCAATAATCGCAAGAGAACGGCGACATCGCTCAGTGTGATGCCAAAAAAACCTGAGACTTTAAGCGTCCACGATGAAATGGGGGTGATATCTTTTCCTTCAACTCCATTCGCATTCGCCTCCTTCGCTCCATTCACTGATCGGATGCCGAAGATTATCACGGGTCGATGAGACCTTCAGGCTTTATACATACTAGTAGATAGCCAGTGCAAAACCACAGAAGAAATCAATATTTAAAGGCAATAAATGCGCACAATGGCCATGGGACGAGGTCGGGACACTCCCGCCCCCCTGCCCCCTGGCTGGCCATGTGAGAAGACAGGACGCGGCAAAAGCACCCCCCAGTTTTCTCGGCCTGCCCTATGTTCTTCGTCAATCGTCATTGCGAAGGACGAGAAATCGAAGCCGATCGAAGACAAAAGGGTAACCCATAGATGAATCCGTTACCGTAAATCGTTGCCTCACCGGAAAATGCGGTATGTGGGCTTTTATTGGCGACCTCACTCAACTCTCATCGCAACCCGCCGCGCACGTTTCCGAATGTTATTGGCCTCATGCCCGTTGCGTGTACTTGTTACTATGGTTATGGGAGAGTCGCTATGATGAGAAATAACTAGAGATGGCGTGCCCATAGGAACAGTATAAATATGCGTGCTGCAATTGAAATTAGTCTCATCCTTCAATTTAGGCTGATGGCAAAAAAATAGCGATTTACACTCTTAGAAAATTCCGAGCGTTTGGGGAGTAGAAAGTGAGCACACCGTGAGCTTTTCGAATTTACTCTCTTATTACTCACCAAATACTCCTCATGGCTCGTATTGAAGTGAACACCTTGAAATTCTTCGCCAGGCCACTAGATGGAGGTAAGGGTCTCGCTTTTCGCACAGTGCACAAAAGTTCCCTTCCCTCTTTCCCTGGAATCGCCCTCGCAGGATTGTTTAGCACCTTGCCATATGTCTCGCCTAGCCTCATTATAGGAATCAATAAACACGGACACTTCAGCATTTGTTATCCACATATTCAAGACATATTCATAGAGTCCAGGCCACGAACAAGCTCATATTCCTTTTGAGATTCCTATTGGGACGCATATGATTTCATCCGCTTAGGAGAACCAGAATATACAGATGTCCGTGGACTTCATTTACTTATACCTCAATTAGATGATGTAATAAGGGACTGATTTCCCGGACACTCCACGGAACCTATAAGAGGTGGTCTGATGTGTGCCGTAAAAGTACAGTCAGAGGTAGAATCAACGCCTGTACGAGAGCGAAAGTGACACGCAGTATATATGAGAATTTTCGTACATCCCTATCACTTTCTGATGGGAGCGTTTTTGCTCACGGAGGAGGAGAGCAATTGTACTCATTGGTGATGGAGTAAATTCGTTCCTTTCCCAGAGTAAAAGGGGGGTGAAACTGGAGTTAGCTATTTTACACTCTTTTTTGAGAAAAATCACTCCCCTTTTTCTAAGAGTGTAGTATAGGTCAGCAAAATGCCGCGATTCCCGTGGGATGTGATTCATCAAGTTTAAAGCAGGCCTGCAGTGCGCATTGGCGGAGTGAAGGAGCAGGTACCAAGGGACCATTTGAGCAGCCCTACTGAATACGGAAGTATGCCTTGCCAAGACCCGCCAACACTTTCATCACAAAGTCATGAACATCACATGCACAAAGTGGTCGCCCTTCGTCTTCTTTAGCTAATATTTGCTTTTAAACGTTCACTTCAAAGGAACTAAAGTTCGTATGACTTCATGCCTCACACCGTGTATAAAATAGGTCGACGGTGATGATGCAAGGGGCCGCATTGCAATAGTGGAAGCAACCGGTTCGTTAGAGTCGTTTCCGTCCGGACCTTGAACTCCGGGTGAGTTGTTTAACCTCTATCTCTTTTCCCAACCAATGCTGCTGCTGCGGCTGCAGCAGAATCCGATCCAAGAGTAAGAGCTCTTGTGCCATACAGGTGAGACGCCGCCGTTTTCGCCCTCGGGAGTCACTCTCCGTGTGAGGAATAAGAGGATGGGGTTTCAATAGATGAAGTGGTCTGCATCCCGATAAATACATGGGCGGTGATACCATACTGGTGAGGAAGTCATCTTTCCTCCAGAGATGAAAGAGGACTCCAAGTGTAATACGCGTGACGTTTTACACGTCCCTAAAGAAAAGTCTGTATCGGACGCCGATAAATAGAGAGCGGGAGGTCTACATAGAAACCCCCCTCTCTATCGGTATTTTAGGGATGGCATGGGGAGGTCCAAATAAATGTTTTTGGCTTGGTGATGTAGTGGTCGCACACTCGACCGGCAATCTGGAGGCCCTGCATTCGATTTCCACCCCCTCCATCATGCTCTTTTCGTCCTCTTATGTCATCCAAACTCTTCCCCCTTTCCACGGGACATTACATTCACCAGTATGGATCCGACAGTAGCAACGGCCGGAAAAAACGCGAGCCCACGACAAGGAGACGTTCACCCAAAGGCAGACAGAAGACGATGTGGGGGAGCACTCGCGATCTCGGACTCACGTGCGCAGGCAGTTCATACGCGCGCGTAAGGTGCTTGGTGGCTGGTGCTGGTGGCGTTGGTGGCGGTGCCTGGTGTCATCTAAAATTATATTATCGCCATACGCCGGCGATGTTACCGGCTCTAATAGGTGGAAATTTGAATCGTCTATTGTGAGCATAACGTCTCCTTGACATCCTCTGTTCATCGCATTACCAATTCGGAACCACACCGCTTCATTAGATTTCTACACATACAGCTTACGGTACACATGGAGATTTTGCTCCTAAACACCATCATCACGATATTCGAATTCATTGCTACAATCGCCATTGTGAACGCATCGTTTAAGTAGGTTTTCATGAGACGCAAGACGACGTTGCTGATTTCGTTGTCCCAGCACATTCAATAATCTTGCCCACCAATTAGCGCATGGGCTATTAGCATTAGTTTATGGTGCAGATACCACTGATTCTGAAACAATACGGGCCATATCCAAGAACTTGTTCCACTTTAGCACAGGAGGAAGTTAGAGCATGTGCGGCACAATGCTAACGAATAGTTGCTGAAAAAGCCTCGCCGTCACATAAGCACCAGCGAGCAACACTTACTGAGCTTCAGGGTAAAGTGTGAGTTGCAGTATGAGCATTTATTCGTTGTGGCAGCAATGTGAAAGAAATGCCCCCTCCCTACCGATGGTCCTCCTCACGTACGAAAATAGCCCCCAACTCCATTTCGTCAAGGATACCCAGCTCTTGACTTAAAAACTCTGACTGGTATTCGTCCGGCGTTCTGAACTAAATTTTAAAGAAAGAACCAAGTCGAAACGAAAATTATCACGTGCACATGGCAATTGGAAAGTTATAAATTCCCAGATAGGGCGTTATGTGAGCAAATGTCCCAGCGCTGTCGAAATGTTCATGCAATGAACATTTTTTTTTATTTCTTCGATTGAGTCGAATTTCTGTTTACCTGTTGATGCATCCTCGCATGCCAAACAAGTTTCATCATTCGCATGCAATATCATAACTGTTTTAATTACGCGAATAATGCCATTATCACAACTAACTCCAGTTTTGATGAGCAAGAAATTCGCGTTCTGTAAAATAAATCTTGGGGATAGGTTCTTTGGAATAGACCTATCGATCAATGTTTACTCTAAACTTAAGGACGGTCCATTTACGTAATTTATGTTCTATCGAGATCTCGGATCACACTGATTACCTGGGAGAAATTCAGCGTCTCACTGAAACGCTTTCTACCCAAGTTCAAGTAATTCGTATACTTTGTAACGAACAAGTGGCAGAGTGTCGTATCTGGTTTAGAGCTGAGTTAAAATGCTGCTTTCCGTACAAAGGGTGGAGATGGACGTGAAAATTGGAAGCGCGTTATTGCTTCGAGGAGAGGTTAGCAGTGTGAATTCGATGCAAATGCAAAAGGACTTAAATTCCTGAAGCATGTTTATGTTTGAGCGAAAACGCTGAAATGAGTGAAGGGGTAACTCAATACTACTGGCGTTCTTAAATTAAAACAACGGATCTCACTTGAAGGGTAAGAAGTGGAACTCGCTGAACATCAGCATAAAGGTGATTGGGTTTCCCTATACACGCAACGCCACCCTTCAATTAATTGAAGCATGTCTGTTCAAATTCGAAAATTCTTTCAGTGATGAGAATTGCATTGTACTGATTGCCTTTCCTGGCTGTGTGCTCACAACCAACAATGAGAGTATGAGGCATTGTCTGCAATGTAGGTTCACTCTATTTCAATGGAAAAGTGCCATATGTTATGTGACGTCATCCCTTATCTCCAATGAGTAAATCTTTGGCGGTGGAGAATGGAAGCAATTGATATCTTGAAGCTGTTGAACAGGAAAAATATTTTCATAGAGTGTTCCTAATGTATATTTAGTAACATATATTTTAGGACCAATCACCTATCGGTGAATTCCTGTAACTACTTGCGGAAACATTTCATTTTTCCTTTAATGTTTAATTGCAAGTTTTTAACATTATTTTGCATTATTCTCACTTAGTTTTCTGATTCCGATGTCCTTTTCGGTTTTACTTGGTTTGAGATGCGTTGTATTTTTAACTGAACTCTTGGTAAGTCTGAGCATGGGAAGAACTACTACCCATCATTGCAAAAGTGCAAGATCCTTGAGATTAATAGTTTTGCTTTTAAAGAGCGGGGGGTTACGGAAAAAATGGATTTCTCAGAAGTGTGTTGCGTCAAAATGCGGTGATGGCACCAAAAGGTATCCCTTGACATATTAATATCTAATATATATACAGGTAGACGATCCTGACTGACTGACGCAAATTCTAACCATGTTCTAGAAGGGTTAGAAATCTGAAACTTGGTACCCATGTACCGTTTGAGATGCAGAGTTCAGAAAAAAATCCGACTTTGGAGGTACATGCCCTAGGGGTACAAATTTTGGGAAAAACGTTTTTCTTAAATATATTTTATGACAGATGAGGATGGCATTCAGAGAGTCAACTGCTTTGTGCTGGGTTCGGTGGTGAAATAGTAGCATATCTGACTGGCAATCAGAAGGGCTGGGTTCCATTCCCAGCTATTCCTTGGCTTTCTTTTGGCTTTTTATGCCTTCTATGTTCCGTTAATCATTCCCACTACATAACATTATTTTTGCTTGAGTAAAACGGAGAGACACGGAAAGCTGAAACTTGGCATGGACGTGCCTACCGAGACGATGAGTTCAGGAAAAAAGCAAAATTTTAGATCCATTCCCCAGGGGGGCACATATTTCTGAACCGACTTTCTCAAGTATTTTTTCGTCCAGGCGTATTGAGCTGGTGACGAAACTTGGTACATATGATGGATAACCCTACGACGTCTTTTGAAGTCTGAAACCTTCATTTATGGGATCCCCGTATGTAAAGTTTCCGTCTACAAAAGTTGATTAAAAAAACGTAGTCAATTTGACTACTTGTGCCTTTCGAGAAACTTGGCATGAATGTGACTAATGAGAGAGGGAGTTAAAGAAAACCGTTCAGTCTCGATACATCCCCTGTGGGAAATTTTCCGAGGTGTGTACAAAACCTCTTCTTTTTGTAACAGCACCGCTTAACCTGTCTTTACCTTTCCACTTTGAACGGTGTGCATATTCACTGTACTGTAATGACCGACTCCCCCATAAGTCGAAAGTATCACGTAGGGGACCGCGCATAGAGTTAGGATGGGTCTGCATTTCCAAACATGTTTTTTCACAAGCGAAAAGGGCAAACGTATAATATCGAAAAAGTTGTATGCATGTATTTCACTGAGGATGGATTTCGGTAAGAAAAAAATGGTACGTTTCAGTTAAAACGGCTCAGGGCACATATTTTGTAAAAGGCGCATTTTCACGAATTTTCTGATCCAGCAAAACTGAGGGCGCATGAAACTTAAAATACTTGGCAAATAAGTACCTGATGGATAGCTGTGTTAAGAGAATTTTTTTTTCTAATATATACAGACGATCGTGACTGACCGAAGCTAATTCATAAACTGGAAATGTATAAGGCTGACACTGGCATGGCGTTCCCTGAGTCTCCATTTCCGAAGAAAAAAATTTTTTTGCTGAACCCGTCAATGGTCTTTTCTTTTAAATTCCATTTTCCTGAATTTTTTTTTTCATCCAACGAAACTGAGACAGAAAATTTAAACTTCCCTCAGAAGTACCTATTGAATGGATGAGTACAAAAAACATCCTAATTTTGACATATGTCTCCTTAGCGTAGATTATAGGAGGGAAGTATTTCAATATGTATTCTGCAGACTTACAAAATGGGACACAAAAAGGATTTCAAGTTTGGTGCACTAGAAATCATAGAAGTAATGATTTTGATAAAAATCAAGACTTTCGTCCCCATGCGTCACGTATTTCAATGGGGACGTAGTTTAAATACGTGTTTGCTATTTCGAAAAGAATAAATGAAATAATATTTATTCATGGTATTGGAGCGCCGAAGTCGCGACCATAGCGAGTTTGTAATAACTGCCCAGGTACTCCTGTTTGTCCGCCGGAGGCCTGCACGGGTCGACTCTTTCGAATCCGACCCGATCGGCCTGATTCGAGTCGTGGTCATTCCCGACTACTGAACCCCGTAGTCCGCTTAGGCCTCTAAACTTCGAAAGTCCGGTTTGTGGGTTCGTCTTTTTTCTGAGCGGTTCTACCGGTTCTGCTGAGGCTTCCACCTGCCGTCCCATGAAGTCACATTGGTGCTGGCCTGTTCGGTGCTCTCATAGTTCATTTATTCACGTGATCGCTTCGAGCGATGACAGAACGAGGCGTCCTCATTGCCTCCAGATGTAAACGGCTCGAGAAAAAGTCTCCTGTGAGAGCATTCCAGCGAATTTACCTGCACCCAATATGAAATGTGATTGCCAACCGATCCGCCGGTCGGGTCTGTCTGTTAGATCTGATCCCCTTTCCTTGCGGAGCTCGAAATCATCCTCGTCCGATCCTCAATCATCCAACGAGTCTCACTCTGTCGGGTGATTTCGTTTAGTAATTTCTTTATGGGCTCAGAGGTGGGGATTTCTCTTTGGATTCAAAGTCAATAGGTGGACTCTGATGACGGAAGAACCTCATCCTCCATCTCTTCATTAATGACCCCAAATTACCCAGGTGGAAAGTTGCACATGCGCACTAAGTCGAATTGTCTGGTCACCTTGGTTGCTGCAGACAGACGGAATGAAAAAGCTTGAAAGTCTACTCTAAAAAAAAAACTCCCGCACTCACACGCTCTTCACAGGCATGCAGCTTGCCTCATTGCGCTCGGGTTGAGGAATGTCACGTTCGACCTTGCCGTCTCTCTCGCATCCGGGAGAGTGAGACGAGCTCGGCGCATTCCAAACTCGACAGTGCTTCGACCGTGGCGCACCGTGCTGGTACGGCTGTGGTGGAAAATCATCGTGTTTTAGTGCGTGTTTCGTGGCTTTCTTCATATGATTCTCTTGAAGTGAAACTCGGTATAATCATGGATTATTACCCATACATTTATAAACTCGTGTATGTGCTTAAAACTGTTCTCCAGTGAGTTCAATTATCGTCTTCGTAAAGATGGCTTTCCTTAAAAAAAAAAACAGCCCAAAAATCTGCAGTATCACCTAGTCGTAATCCCCTCATATCATACGTCGTATGATATGAAAAATAGGATAGAGAAACTTTTGTCGAAAGTTTCTCCATCCTATTTTTGATCCATTAAATAACGAGGGGCAGCCGGGATTTCTCATTCAAGATAAATTCTTAGTGCATTCTACAAAATATCTCAATATTTTTCCTGCCAAGAAGAATTCTCTCTAGAATGTTTTCATTATTGCATCCTATGAAACAGATAATGATAAAGGAAATAATATCCTCAGAAGACATTGAAAACCCGGTCATTCTGGAAGTTAGAGAGGTTTTATTTGAGTCGATAGCCTCTTTATATTGCTTTCCAGCATGTGTAATTTTGAGAAGACGCATCATGCTTAGGATGGGGAGCTCAGAGTATCTTAGAGGAAGCCAAAATGTAAGAAAATTACTGATCGATGATGAGGGAAAACTCCATTCGGATACTATCTGTGAAAGTCGTTGCATTACATTTGGTTCATAATAAAGTAAATAATGAAATGAGGCAGTTCGTATGAAAATGTTTCATGTAAAAAAGCTGGATAATTAGTCTGATCTTTCTGAAGGATGTCAATACAGTTTGGCTTTAAAGATTTTTCCATTGCAGGAATTTCTCTATGTTCCAGGTAGGTGATTTCGTGGGCTAATAACTAGTAACTAGCGCCAGAGCTTCTCCTCGTAAACATCGCTCTAATCGTGGTGGGTCCAAGACGTAGAACCCTCGATTGTGAATCCCTAATATACCAACTCCTGTAGAGCTCATTCAATCCAGAAGGATAAAGAAGCAACGCGTTTCTGCGAATTCCGTCAGCGCAAGAATGAATGCCCCGAAAGTGCTTGTCCTTTTCCTCGGATTTGGAATACTGGCTCATCCCAGCGCGTCCCTACTCCAGGATGTTGAAATATTTCGATCGTTGGTGATAGAGGAACTTGAAGCGGGCGGCGAGAGGGAATGCATGGTGTGCGTCTCCCAACTTTGTCAGCATTTTCCCGACTGTGATAAAAATCATCCTCGTTTAAAATACACTAACCAGGTCGCGACGGGAAAGGCTCGCTTAACAAGCAGTAAGACGCTAGATGCGGGGGTCCTAACGCGAGTTTCACTTTTCATACTACTTTTCGTAGTTCAGATACTTCTGACGGGCCTGCGAACATTCTTTTATCCACCACCGTGTCCACCGTGGTCTAAAGAACCAACAAAGGAAGAAAGCGACAAATGCCCCACGCCGAAAGCATCGACCGCCTGGGAAACCGAGGCTCTCAAGCAGATCCGAATCGATGAAGGCTTGCGATTCCACGTCTACCGCGACTGCGTCGTGCAAGAGGATAAGTCATTTAAGTCATTGAAGACTCTGGGTATCGGTCACTATGCCCAGAATGACCCAAAATGGTCCAAGGTGCCTTACGGAACGCCCGTCAGCTGCGAGGTGGTCATGGACTTCTTCAAAGAAGACGTTTCTGCCGCTGCTGCTAAAGCCAGACGGGCTATACCCGACTTCGACGATCATCCCGATGAGGTGAAGGAAGTAATGACGAATGTGGCTTTTCAGTTGGGAGGCTACCACAAATTTCCGAATATGCTTAAGGCAGTGAAGGCGAAAGATTACGAGAAAGCTGCGCTCGAGATGATGTGGGATGACTCAGTAAAAAAAACCAAGGAATCGCTATGGTTCTCGCAGTCTGAAAATCGAGTGAAACGCCACATGGAAAAGTTGAGGGCAGCTCAAGCAAAAATATACAAACCATCTGCCGTATGAAAGCTGCTGACAACGGAACTTTTTCGATGAAGTAAAAGGCATTGCAACATTTCACTTCATTTTTTAAATTCTTTTTCTTTTGCCCTACATATATCCTGCAGTTCCTTATTATCGGTGATTGACAGTAAAAATACGCATTGGTTTCCTATACAGTCCTTGTAAGATCACTTCCAGAGAAAGAGCCACAATAAAAAGAAAACCCTCTAGAAACGACGAACTATCTTTGAGTCACGGCTCCATTTCGCACTGATTTTACGAATATCTCTTGAAAATCTGTTTGCCATTGTCCATCATTAAATAAGACAGACTTCTCAACTATTAGGTTCTATATTCTTAATGAATTTATCAGAGTAAATTGAATATCCAGTTTGATGATTTTTGTTGCTACCAATTCGGCAATGGGGTGGACAATGGTTGGACAAGACCGAGGAACAAAAGGAGAGTACATCTTCATTTTCGATTATGGGAGAGTATGCTGGTGACTATTGGCTGAGATTCCGAAGCTATTCCAAAGGCTTCCTCCCTTTCTTTTCATAGGAAGAAGCGGTTTTCTATGCATTTCCCATGTTGCACAGCCGAGATATTCTTTGTTGATCGCTGTTGAGATCCACTCGTGTGAACCGCATGTTCCTTGCTTTTACATTATTTTACTATTTCTCTGCTTCCTCCATAGAAGTCGTTACATAGCATTACATACACAACATTTCTCGTAAACATCACGTAAATAGTGATATATTTTCCTGATGCCGTAGTAAGAGCTTGAAATGTCTACGTTGTCCATTGAGAATATTATCCTTTCCACACCTCAAATGTCCGTTCCTCTCTGATGAAATGGCCGTGCACAACGCGGTCATTTTCATTTCTATGAAAACACCCTGCTTTTTTTCATAGACGCCTTTCCGTCAGTTCTGACTATGATCTTCGTGAACAGCCAGGAAAAGGCTGATGCGTTCTTTTAGGTTGGTACCCAGCAGGAAAGCTTAAAGTGGTCCATATGTTGCACTTGGTATCCACTTCTGCCAAGAAACATACAGTCTTGGATTTTTTAAAACAAATCAGCCAGGAAAAGGCTGATGCGTTCTTTTAGGTTGGTACCCAGCAGGAAAGCTTAAAGTGGTCCATATGTTGCACTTGGTATCCACTTCTGCCAAGAAACATACAGTCTTGGATTTTTTTAAACAAATATCAAAATATAATTGCAAGCAAAATTCCCCCGATATTTTCGAAAACTATGAAAGTGGTGGGTTTAGGACATGAATGCTTTTATTGTTATGCACGTTCACTACAGTAATTATCATTCGTTATTTACAGTTTCATGAGATTCCATATGAGGCTTTAAAGAAAAAACGGATTTACCATTATTCAAAGAACCTATAAAGTTATTCACAAGTTATTTCCGCCTCAGATATTTCCCCTTTTTCAGATGGACATCACGGAAACAATAATGGGTGATGGCACACCGCATGAACTCTATGACATTTTAATATTTGAATTATAATAAATCATTTGCACGATAGGCAATGCTAAATTCAGATCCTGGACGAAGTGCCTCCATTATCGTCAAATACCTCAGGAATGGATGATTCTACTCTTGTAAGTGGGATTGATGAGGGAACACCGTGGAAATAAAGGCTCAAAATGTTGAAGACATTCGGGGAAACGCAAGACGAGTCACTGGGATGACATCATGATTCCGATCGGGATCGCGACGTTAAGAAGAAAGAAAAGATAAAGAAAGAATCTATCCAGGATCCTCGAGGCCATCCTCCAGTTCTCCAGGTCTACCTCGAACTCCGCCCGCCCTCGTGCCATCCTCGTCTCCTTCTCCCGCTCCCATGCCCACTGCCCCTGGGTGTCCGTGGTGGAGAGTGTCGGGTTCTGATGCCCTGTCGAACACGAAAATGGCTAACATCCACTCATGATGACAATTAACTTTGGCTCGGCTGATATCCTAGGGTATTATCTGCATGATGGGATGGCAAACAAAATCAGTAGTGAGCGGGATAATATATATATATATTTTTTTTCTGTTTTAAACACGATGAACCTCAAACTTCATTCTAATTTCGCAACTAACCGTAGAATCTTTGGACTGAAATAAAAATAAGATTTCTGCTATTTTGATACGTATATGACACCTGACCATCTCCAAGTGAAATATTTACTGTAAACACTGTAATTAAATGATATCAGAAATTTGTGATACAAAAATTTGAATATTCTGTCTGGAATGGATTGGATTCCGGAATCTCATGCGTGAGTTTGCCAACTGTGCTAATATCAATGTATTCTACATGAAACTAAGAGAATCGGTAATTGTAGGTTGTGGGCTGTAAATGGCACTGACTCTCTTGATTTCCCCAAGTATAAGTCAAAAGGTTTATTTCTTATCTCTGGAGCTGAGTTTCGTGATTTCCCATTCCCGTGTTCTTCCAGTGTAGGGTAATTCATTTCTGGCTTGCATGTCCTCATGACACGACCTGGGTATGAAAGTGTCCTCTTATCGATATCTGACCTCTAGAAAGAAGGAGATGATCATGAATACCTGCTTCAACATTCCATGCAGCATCATGGTGTGTCATCCGGTTTCATGTCACCTTATGTCTGAATTCTGACATAAAGTTCAGGGATGTAATTTTGTCATCATCTTATACATATGATGACCTTCATCTGCGAGCGATTTTGGTCGTCTCAACCGTTTCATTATACGGTCTACGTGTATTTATTGATTTCGCGGTAACGAAGAGTTCTGAATTGGTATTTACTCCCCATACATTTAATACTCATGCGAAGGAATGAGAACATAAACCTACCATTTGTCCTGCGGGATCGCTGAACCCAAATCCCTTTGTCCTCGTCCAATCCCTTTTCCTTCCCCTTCTCACCTCTGACCTGTTTCATCATGAAGTGAGAGAATTTAGAGATTTTGAAGCTTGATAGCCGAAGAAGAATCACTCACAGCAGCTAACGTCTTCCAAGTGCCAGTGCTCGAGAAGAAAGTGCTAAGGTTTTCTTCGCATTCTCGAGAGAAGAAAGTCAATGGAAGGGGAGCCATTAAAACAGACCTCGTTGAACTTCGGCTGTCTCATGAAGGGCAACTTGGCCAGAATCCAACACAATCTCTGCATCCACTGTGGAAAACGGACGCCCTTCAGGTGAAAAACGTGAAGAATCCATATGCTCAAGGCCACCTCCAGTCCGACAAGGCAGATGCAAGCACAGTAGAACTTTCCTTTAAAGAAAAATTGGGATTATCGAATTTTCTGCTTCCGAAGATTATCGTTGTCCTCACCCTTTGGAAGCCTTACATCGACTTTACGGCCAACTTTATATTTTATATACATCGACTTCTTCAGGATTACTGAATATGAGGAGGAAAAAGCAGCTGCAGCATTTCAAGAAACTAACGTCTCTTCTTCAGATTGATAAGGTACGACCACATCTTACAAATAAGCATTAAACTTCTCTAATAATTGCATGCAGGTAGTAGGGGAGGAACAATCGACTGTCTGGGATTCAACATCTGAAAAGTAAATGTTGTAGGGAGTCCATAGGGAAGTGCGAAGAAGGGTCACACAGTCAACTCCGACCCGCTATGTGGCCATTCGATGAGTCGAATTCAAACGGCTACAACTCAGAAACCGTTTGCCAGGAGAACCCGCAAATGACGACTTCGGGAAGCTCAGACCATTTCCTTTCGAATGAGACGTTGAGATTGAAGCTGACTCAAGAGGTCAAAGGTCAAAAAGGCCATATAACTGGGAGTATTCGAATTTTTTAGAACAGTTTTCCGACCGCAGATCCAAAACAGAGAAAAGCACGCATGCAATTTTAGAGGACCTTTCGGTGCATCTATATACCAAATCTCATGAGCCATGCTTCCGATATTTTAGCATTCGAAGAGATAATATTGGCAGAATATGAATGGTATCCCCTGCAGACCTTTTCAGGAGGTGGTATTGACCTGAGTGGATTTTAACCAAAAAAACGCATGTTCCAAAAGAATGCCTTTGAAAATCGAAAGAACTGCAATGGAGTCACAATCAGGACACGTGCCACGTCCCATCCTGGGGCTTACCTCCCTTTCCATAGGAAAGTGATCGCAGGGAATGACAACCCCCCACGATTCCTATGATGAATATTGGAGATTTCATGAGGGTAGGCTCTCTCTATGTATAAGGAGCACTTCTAGGACCTTTTCCCTGGGAGGGAGGGAGAGGACATGAACTTTCCCTCCTCTGTGGCAAATGAGATAGCAAGAGTAGATGAGGAACACGTCGCCGATACTATAAACACTATCGATCAAGAATGAATTGGGAACAACAAGGATAGAAAAGGAAATATTCCATATCCCCGCTTTCCAACTTCTAAGCCCCTATGGCGAAAAATATTTGTTTCTCTGGACGCGAGAAATTGTGTCCGATATGGAACGCAGTATTATGAATTGTCACAATTCGGCATATGGCCTCCACGATGGCCTTGTTTCTCTGGGGTTTATTAAAAATGTAAAAAAGGCATTGTTCACAAGATCACACAGATCTGTAGAACTTGAAAGAGAATATCTCCAGAGTCAGGTGCCAGAAATGTTATGGAATTCTCATGGATGGAGCCAATGATGCAATCGCCACGGCATAGAAATGTCTGGAAATAGGCGGTCGACACATTGAGCCAATTCGTCGAGTAAATTCCTAATTTTTCCCAAAACGAATTCCCAAAACGCTTTAATATTCAATCAATAACTTGATAACTGCAAGAATTTGTTACTGTAGGGTCGAACGGCAAAATTTTCCTCAAATCTTTGTCTGAATTTCTTCTCCATTCAAATAATTAAAAAATCATGAAGCACCTGACTTGGAAAATAAATTATCGGCCGTGCCAAAGTGGAAAGAAAAAATATATGACCAAAAAGGCTACTTCAGGGTCAATAATAATAATAATGAAGTCGCCCATAGGTAGCCACTTCATGGACACGGACATGATAAAAAAAATGTTGGGACCGATGACGTGCACTAATTGCTATGAAATCCGATTGTAGTTGTTCCATAGTTGGAAAGATGCGATTGTAATCCCAGTGACCATGTGTCTCGCTGCAAAGTCTCGCAGTTAATGCAGTCGATGCAGTGTTGATCAGGCTGCAATTTCCCATACTTATAGGCATTCTTGAATATGAAATAGGTCGATAAATTCTATAAGAACCCTAGGAAGAAAATATGGGCAGAGTTTTCTCTGGCTTGCATGGTGTCATCATGTATATGCACCTCTCAACTACGTGGTATGGAAGTTACATGATGTTTCCATGTTAACGT
>CAJPEV010001279.1:0-68538 GCA_905338385.1 Darwinula stevensoni | reverse complement strand
GGGGGGGGGGGGGGGGGGGGGGGGGGGGGGGGGGGGGGGGGGGGGGGGTAGGAACTTGGGAACCGCCCCCCCATGAAAAATTTCTGTATCCGCCCCTGGTCCATGTACCAGTATGACCACACTGGTGCGACAACGCTATCTGCGGGCGAGCTCCATCTATCTCAGTTATTCGAACAAAGAAGGTTTCCACAAATGAAGCGAGATGACGCGTAAATAGCTGATACTTCGGTGGTTTTTCTTCATCGGGAATGATTCACAATAAGTCTCCAGCACTTTTCATGCGGTACCTACTCTTACAACTTTAAGGAAGACACTCGAATTCCTTAATGCATTTGTTTAAACAAGTTAAATAGTCCAGAGAGACTCCTGGTAATCGTGGAGGAATCATGTTTCAAACAGGAACCCGACTCGATGAGGAGAGGATAGTTGGAATATTACTCCTTCGATTGCGGAGGCTGTGTCTGGCATCCCTCCGGGAGATATAGAGCCGGGTGTCATAATACAAAAAATCACCCAAGGGATGGTACACGACAATCTATTCCAGAGAGGGAAAAGAACCAGATGATTGAAATCACAATGGGGACTAATCCCGGACAATGAACAATGACATGCAAATAAAAGAGGTTTCGAGTAAGCTTCTATAAGCTTACTCGAAACTCCTGAAAGTCCTGCTGCACGTCAGCAATTCATGTTGGCAAAATGTGATTTTCCAACATTGCCCCAGTCGAGAAACAGGCCTACAAGAACCCAACCATGAGAACCAGCGTTCAAATTTAACTCAGGTGAATGCCAGTAGCCTAAATATAAAGTTAAACCCACAGTTGATATCAGATATACGTCTGAGTTGCTTTATCGCAATTACATGGCTTGGTCTGATGACGGAAATATAAATTTTACATGTTCACTTCACACTCCGACTGAAAAATGCAAGACATGTTGTGTCATTGTGTAATGTCAGAGAACTCCAAGTAAACTTACATGGAGCTTTATTTTTGACGAGCGTCAGTGAAGAAGTAGGCCTCATTGAAGAAGAATCGTTGCCGTCAAGACATCAGCAAATGCTGACATCTTGACGGCAACGACCGTAGACTTTGCACATCATTAGGACACGTGTTCCATCTGATTCCTCAAGCTTTGAGAAGAGCTACATTGGGACCTGGTAGGCGCCATCTCCTAAACGTCACACCTCTCACTCTCATAAGTTAGTCAGCGCGTCTCGTAGGCAAAGCACCAGATCCGACGGTTTCTCCAACAGCACAGACATCGAGAGCTCATGACTTCTTTGCATATGACCTTTGAAAAAGCCCTTCTCCAAGTTGGAGAATGGATTTTCTGGAAGAAAGGCGTTAATTCCTCTTTCTCACCCTTTGCTCTCTTTTTTTCTTCTTCCTTTCCCGTTCTACTTCTTCCCTTTCTTCTTTTTTCCCAGTAGGTTACACGGAGCAAATTCCATTCACAACTGTTAAAGCCCCAGCAGAGAAAGAAAATCTATGGGCCCTTCGTCATGGATCCATTTTCCAATCTCCGTTTCAATAGACATCGAAAGGACTGAAAGGCAGAGGACCAAGACCAAGATAAACTTTATTGCTGAAATAAATCAATGATCGACACGAGGAAAGATGAATCTAGACCTACAGCGTGCAATTTTTGCAAAGCTCCGAGAACTACGAGGGAAAAATGCTTTTATCGCGAAACCAGCCACGAAGGATGGATAGTGAAGAGGAAGTTGGGACGAGATAGGGGATTGGGAATCCACTAGAACGATCTTCTCTCCAAATTCCTGTCTCTCGGCGTACCTCAAAAAGTTCGTTTCCGAGAATCTCCGAGAACGATGCAGTGCACTGATACGAGAGGCAACGACTTACTGTCTGGAATGAAACTCTTGCCGTCGAATGGGGTTCACCCCTCTCTCGTGAACTCTTTCCAACTAATTTTTTTTTATAATTAAAGATTTTTTTGTTAAGTTTTTTTTCTGATCATCTTTCTCTTCTCCTTCTCTTATCTTCTCCTTCCCTTATCTTCTCTCTCTCTCATTCTTTCTTCTTTTTCTTTCCGGATCTACTTTTCAGTCAACATGGGCACGGACGACACTGCAGAAAGAAACACTACGATGCCAATCGGAAGCCACTTTTTTGACCCCCGAGTGAATGATGGCAACGGACATCGGACGCACACACACGCACACATAGCTGTGCATTTTCGTAGTAGGGATAGTCGTAGAGGAAGAGTTGATTTGGGGAGGGGGGGAAATTGGGGAGCCTGCCCGGGGGTATATTAATCGAGGAATCCCGTGTTCACGAGTCGATCGAGGAAGAACTTCACGTCGCCGATCTCGGAATCCCGGATCCCCAAAGCCTTCAGCATCCCCAGATCTCCACTCTCCACAGCCATAAACACGTTCTTCAGGTGATCGATGTCACTGCTCATCAACTGCAACGTTGACCCGAAATCTTCGATAGTCTGCGATTCTGCAATCACAAAACATTCCATCGGTTGTAAAGAACGAAAGGGAGAGAAAATGAAGATTAAACGAGCCGAACACGAGCTGATCGCGCTATAGCGCGATACCAACTCGAGCATGATGCAAGAGTGCATTCTTTTTAATGAACATTAGCATCATATATGTACTAAAGTTAGCAGAAAGGCTGTGCAAGTGGCATATGAAGTAGAAGACGGCAGAAGGTATCGCAGCTCCTCTTAAAACCGCTCAGAAAATACCATATACACTGACAGCTTACAATGGTGAATTGTGCCGCTGCTTACCTTCCTACTTATCAAGGGGACTGGATGTTCGCAAGTCTGGACGTGAACAAGTCTCATGAACGTATAAGGGAATTTTGCAATTTTAGTATGGAACCTGGTCGTAATGTTTTAATCGGAGGGCTCTATTTTTCCTGCATAACGTTCGAAATTATCCAAGGAATCCGCACCGTACCTAAAATGTCATCTTTCTCATCCCATTGCAAAGAAATGATGAGACCATAGCTGTTACTACAGTTAAGGATTTGTCCAATTCCATTGCCAAGTTTTCTGCTACCGCAAGTGAAGCTCCCACGCCCCTTCTCTGCAACCGTCGCAGTGTTTGGAACGCGGCACTTCGCTACTAGTGTGCAGCTGACTATATAGCGACGTGGCAATGACTGAGAGTTTGACGCTTCGTGAAAATGCTGGAGCATTTGATTCTACACAAAAACGTTAGAGCTCTTTCGTTGACATGGAGCACTTTCATCCAGCGCAGCTAATTGCGACACAAAGCTGGAAAGGTTCAGATTATATGCGCGAACAGTGGATTTTCGAGCGACGGAGAGAATCTGATGGGAGTCCATGGGGTAGGCAGGATGACACAGCAGACAGGAACCTCGAAGAGAGAAAAAAAAGAGCGAATACCACAGTCTTGGCTCACTCGGAACCTTCTTCCGGACTATAAAAGCAGAACCTTACGACCTGTGAAGCAAAACTCTTGAAGTGTCCTTGAAGCATGCTTTAAGAAATGTAGCCATCTCGAGTCGATACGAGTCCACGCGCCTAGCGAGTGAAACACTTTTGCTTGCTTCTCTCGAAGCGTGATGAATGAGAATGTCGCATGAGAAAGGAGTGGCAGGCAAAGCACCGATGAAGCGAGTCAGACGTGCGTCTTCGAGCGTGCCAGACGAAAGGGGCAAGGTACACCAAAAATAATCTAGCGAAATCCTTCAGTGGACGGCAGACGAAGAGGAGCTGCTCTTTATGTTATGGTGGCATGGACTCAGAAGGTTCGATCGGAAAATATAACGGTGGGTGCATTCGACTTGCGAAAGGAGGAAAACAGGAATCATTCCAGAAACTGTTTCAGGATATTCAGCAGGACCAACTAAAGTTCCATGATAACTACTGTACAGAATATCTGTAGCTTCCTCCTGAGCACTCGTGTTTTTGCGAAACCCCACATCCAGAAGAGGGACACCATATACCAGGAAACTATATCAGCCAATCAAATACTCCCTATTTACTTCAAAGTTTCTTCATTTTGTTGACCATTTCCCCCAAACATAATGTTGTGCATAGTGTTGCACACCTCCCTTCGAGTATGCAGAGAGCCTTGAATTGTATACTATTTTATTCTCTTGAACAAGTGCGATGACGGTCTCGATTTCATTCGCCAACAACTGGGATGATTTTCATAAATCATTTTATGAGAAGCCCTCAGCAGCGAGGCAGAACTTTGTAATGTTACTAAATGCGTCTCAATGAAATGAGGTCGGAGCTGATGGATGCATGGAATTAACGAAGAAAATTGGCACGCTACATCCTCATTAGTCTCGCTTCGAAGAAGCAAGCAAGATTATCTCATTCGATGGATGCGCGGACTCGTACTGCTTCACGCTGGTAATGTTTCGCAGAACATGCTTGAAGTATGAAGCGTCTCGTTCGAGACTTGCCTCGTAGCTAAACGGAAGGCCGGAGAGGTTCCGACCCTCAAATGAGCATCGCGCTCCAACACTGGATCGAGGCTAACATAATGAGCTACGTTCGAGCAACTACTTTTGGCCCTGGCATGATGTCTCACGAAGCCAGCTTATTTCTTCTGTCGCGTGCGGAAAAGGAACGGATTCCTATTCATTTTTAAGGGGGGATGTTCTTGTCGTAGACCATCTCTTATACTTATTTCATAAAAGTCAAAGCATTGTATAAGTACTGAATGATGATGACTCGTACTCTCGCGATCCTCGTCGTTCGATGATATTTGGCAAAGAGCCATGCCGATGACTACGAAGCTCTATGGGTTGGTTAAAAGGAAATCAATGTTTTTACTGGAGAAAGCAAGAGAGAGAACCGGGTCGATTTATTTCAGAATAATGCTAATCTTACCCTTCGTGGCGAATCTAAGATAAGGGCATAGCTCTGAAGTTCCTAGATGTGCTATATGTATTTTCCATTCTTTCAGAACTGCAGATGATTCGTTCCTTAGCAATTGAAGAGCCGAAAGAAAAGAATGGTTTATCTCCAAAAAAAAATTCTCTCCTTGACTTCCACACGGAAATAATAAATATTCGGTCTTCTTAAAAGTGGGGAAAAGTGGGGATGCATAAGATAGACCAATTTATCTTTAAGATACTTCCCCAAAACTACCATTTTCAATGAAAGGAAGAAGGTTTTATGAACACTAAACCAACTATACTTTTTCGGACATTTTTTGCAGATAAACGACTTTTCCTTTCAGCTCTTCCATTATCATTTTTCGATACAGCTGCACAAGCCCCATACTTTGCAAGCCATAATAGAGACACTGTCAAAGCGATGTAAGTCTATCAGTATCTCCCTTATCTAAATCGGTCAGATAGTCGTTGAACAGTCTGACGAATTTTCAAAAGTTTTTGGTACATTCAGTTTCGGAACTTCTGTCGAACCACGAAGAACGAGAAGAAAAACGTGATGCACGACCCTGTCGAAACGAGTTCGGATACATCGACTTCATTCAGATTACTTGGGTGCTGTCCTCTGAAGGGTCTCACGTCAGAACATCGATGCGACTTTACATCGACACGACGAAACATCGTTACGACAAAACTTCGAAATGACAAAAATAATAATAATATTTTTGACAGTATTAAATGACTGTCATGCATATTATCCTACTTCTCCTGACAAGGCTGGAATGCAATATAAAGGGAATGCTGTTCTCAACGAAGGGAATTCCCAGACTCGGAGAATTATGTAAAATGTTATACTAACGTTAACGGGAAGAACGTAACTAGGTGAATTGGGACTTCTCCTCCCCACGGAGGACCAGACGAGTTCGTCTTTTTCAAGCCAACCTCCACTTGAGGGAATCGCGATAATCGGCAGGCTGAAACCATAGGGTGGTCGGAAGTCCTACAAGAAGTCAACTAAGCATACTCGAGCAAGGCGAACTGATTCGAAAGTGATGAAAAAAGACCACGAGCCGTGAAACGAAGAGGAGAAACCGCCTTCGCGAGAAACTTTCAAGAAAACTCAGATTAAAAAAAAAATTCACTTGATTGATCAGCTCGCGTTTTGGTGGATCAACCCAAAAGTATAAATTTATATGAATTTTATTTTTCAATATATGCCGCAGGGATGAATAGCTGTGAGAACACAATACAAAGGAGTGAACATTATTGCTGCTTTCTAGGGTACTCTCGAGGTTTGAACTGCTACCTCTCAAGCACTCTGTCGATGCTTTCTCGTGTCGATGTTTTGGCGTCGATTTCTTGACATGGGGTCCCCCTGAAAGGCGCACTAAGAACGAGACTAGTACAGAGGTATCTGATTTGCTTATTCGGTGCAATATTCTTGCTCTCGGGGTAAACTACATTGCCGGAACAACAGGAACTACAACAGGAACACGATGACCGAGCGATTTTTTCTTTCTAGTTTTGGTGCCAAGAATCCATCCTGCATACACGGCCGCGTTTGCAAGGAGGCAGGAAAAAGTAACTTGGTCTGGAAATCCATACTCTGCACGTCGGGAAGCCTGCGCCGAAACTGACCTTTTTTATATATATATTGTAAGCTAGAAGGCCTACGCCAGAAGGCAAGAGAGGCTCTGTTGGAACCAACCTTGGCTTCCACGGCAGGGAACCGGGTTCCAATCCAACCGGGTACAAGCCCCAGCGTGTTGGGAAGGGAGGCCTCTCGACACGAAACATCCCCGTCGAAGGGTTATTTGGACCTCGCTTTACAGGCGTGCTTAGCTCCTTCTGTCGAGAGCGCTCAAATCTAGCAGTGGCCACATCCATCGTCAGAGTCCCTTAAAAATGGATTCATACAGAGCGGAAAACGCAAAACGGAAGCCAGAGGTTACCGCCAGCACAAGGCAGAAACCGCTGGCCGGAGGCGGACCTCCGTCGAACCGGTCCAGTCGGATCGCCGGAAACCGGCTGGACGGAAAAGGAAAAATATTGACTCGGAGAAGTGAATCCTGGAAGTACGGAGACATCCGCTTCTGTATGATACGAGATGAAAGATCAAAGGGACTAAGTAATGAAAGAGAAAGAAGGGGGAAACATCAAACAACAACAAACGGGAAAGTTTTGAGGTTAAAGAGAGTCCAGGAGAAGGTAACTCTTGTCGTTCTGTCCAACTCTGTCAACACTAGGCACCTCGCTTCATTTGAAATGTCTATTTTTACATTTAATGTTTTAAGAAGCTTAGTTTTCATTTCATATCCCCCCGTTACGATAAACTTGCACCTCTCCAGCTAGAGACGCGGTATAAATTGCTTTCCGTCCGGCGAAAGCGACGGCGGAAAGCGGAGATTTCCGTTCTCAAGTTTCACGAACTTCCTTCATTCGCTTTCCTCGTCGTTTTCCGCTCTGTATAAATCCACCTTCAATCGAAAATACATTCTCACCGCTAGAGACTTAAATCGGTCAAGACATCGCCTCGTGTTCGATGCCCCGAATGATTTGGAAGTACTTTCTTTTCATTGATGGAAATCGTCTTCAGTGATGAGTCTTCCATTTCCTTGTCAGATGTACTCTCGAGAAAATCGTCATCCTAACTTCATAAGCCGTGTCGGAATTTGTCGTGACGAAACCCATCGTGAAGATGTCATAAATCCAGGCGAAATGAGCGTATCTGCAGCGAGACGAGAGACCATCCCAATTTTAAATAGGGGGCGACACGCAGGAAGGAGAGAGAATCTCGCTGCTGTTCGCGTAGTCACGAGACTCTCCACGCACGATCTCCATTACTTTTGTCCTCGGCAGACGTCCCTAGTGCACTCGGTGGTCATCCCATGTGCCGAGGTGGACATTCCGATGTCTCATCGCAGTTCCGACATCTCGGAACTTCATTTAGGGTCCACATAATAGTGACATTCACGGATAAAAATGATCGCTAGCTTTTACACGCTCTCTTTTGTCGCGCTGTTTCCCGAAGGTGCTCCTGCATGCCGAATATTAACACGACCAAAAAGTAATGACACTAACTCTGAAACTCCAAACACTTTGTAATTAGGAATTTTTGTAATTAGTTATAGGCATACCAGGAAACAGTCATCATCGGCTCGAATAACTTGTTCACGGTGGGATTTAAACTCATTAAGCTCTATCGCAAACTTTTCTAGGGACAGATTGAATGGCTCGTCGGCAGGCCTCCTCAAATTTCTTCGGCATCTTCATACGTGGACTTTTTCGTCTCTTTCTGGACCTCCTTAAAAAGCTACCTGTCGCTTCGATTGAGATGAGGTGAGTATGGGGATCGATGAACGATCCTCACCAGCTTGGCTGCTAAGGACTGACTGGTTTCATGCGAAGAATGTGGTCGAGCATCGTCATGCTGCTACGGAATCTGAACAGTCCGTGTCATTCATGAACTCCGTGTACGTATAAAAAGGCGCAGACTCGGTGTGACTCGGTCGCATATGGAGGATTGCCGAAGGAGTAAGGAGTGAATACAGATCGTGTGGCGTGCTGCATATATATGGATGAGCTGTTCACTGCATTTCTTATAGCTGCGTGTCGATCGGTTAACGATCTCTCCGATCGTGACACAGGTTAACGGGGTCATCGCTTTCGTGACGTGTGCTTACTCGGTGCTTCTCAGCTTACTTTCCGATCGTGTTAATACATTTGCAACCCCTTCAGAAGGTAAAAATTGGGGCTGGTTGCACTGCTTCCCCTTCACAGTCAGACTTGCTTAAGCCTCTCTCTCTCTCTCCCTCAAAACTTGGTGAAAGTCTGACTTCGGCCTCAGTGGCGATGACTCTTCGTCAGGTTCAGTGCAACCGGATAGAATTAAACACACGGATTCCCAAAGTCAGATTTTGCCTTGTGTGACATGATACCGAGGCCGTTGAACCGACCTCAAGCGAATCGCCCATCTGCTTCTGCTCGCGAGTGATGCGACTCCAGACTTGAGACCCATGACAGAAACTGGCTCCGGGGAGGATCTCATCTCTCCGTATTTCTCATTCTCGAGGGCTTCGCTCCCAGAGGAACAAATGACGTCAGTAGCGCAACCAGTCCTAAGGTTGATGGGGGAGGGGGGGGGGGGGGGGGGGGGGGGGGGGGGGTGNCTTTGACTCGAATTTGATGGGATCGTGGCCAGAATTGCTTCGACGTCGAACCAAAGTTCTTACCACCTGTCTCTCAAATGTCTCCGAACGCAAGAAGGCATTATCATATCATCAAAAGATATCTTTTATTCATGGCTTAAACCTAAAGCGACGGGAAACACGGAAACACTCGCCAACCCGTTGAGGACGTCATTTGGGTTGACACATGCGCAGGGTGTCCGGTTATTCACCACTTTCAAAGCTAAATATCAACATATTTTCATTGGCAAAAAAAAAGAACGGCACAGAAGAACTCGAGCGATCTTGATGAAATTTGGTACTCAGGCTCGCACTAGTGTACCATGAGATCGATTAGAGTTTCGAGGGTGTGGAATGAATATTCACGGAGGAAACTTGCCAAACGCTTCGATTTCGATACGCGGCTGTAGGATCATGCTAATCGCACAAAACGGTCACCGAGAAAAATCTCATCGGTGAAACGAGGTACGAAAACTCCTAAAGGTGTGTCGAAAAATCGAGAAATGTTCCAAGGTCATGGGATGAGGCAATGATGAGAAAAATTGCCAAATGATCGAGGAATGGGGGAAGGGGACGGCGCAACCGGTAAGGCCAGATTCCTTTTCTCTTCGAGCCACTTCGATATCGAGCCGTTGTTGAGAGCTTGACTGCTAGGCAGTGCCACGACGAAATATCTTGAGACAATTTCGACGAGTTTTTAGAGAGAGAGAGATCGATGTAGATCAACTGGGATGCATGCATCGGCTCCAGGCATCGGGTCCATGGATCAAGTCGATGCGTGCATCCAAATTCCAAGAGAAAGCGGGAACTGCATGACTAATTTTTTTAAAGAAACGAAGCAAAAATGTTATGAAAGGGGGAGTATAGAATTTAATAAGAAAATGATAAAAGCACATTCGATATTTAAAAATAAAGAAAAGCTAAAGAAAAACGAGATTAAATTTGGACCCAGCCCAGATTTGAGTGCAACTGGGAATTCCGTAACCTGTACGTGATTCACGTCCTTCATCCGAGTCGTCGTCCTTCCGTTTCCCGAAAAATACAACAGCGTCACATGCGCAGGACGCATCCGTCACATTTTGACTTCACTCGAGCGAGTAGACACGTGTGACTGGTGTGACCACCTTCGACCTCCCTGACATTTGAAGGGTTGAAAGGCAAAGTGGTCTAACGCCAAATAATTCTTTCCTCGACCTTCACACGAAAAGTGTGAATATTCCAAGTGATCGTCATGTTAAAAGCGAGGAAAAGCGATATGTACCGATAGATCAGTTCATCTTTTACATAATTACAAAAAAACTTTATATTTTATGAGAGAAACCAGGTTCTACGAGCACAAAATCAACTATACTTTTTCCGGAAATTTTTTTGCAGAAGATCACTTTACCTTTCAGTCCTTCGTTTCTCTCACTTTCTAGCCTCGCTCTCAAGTCTTTACCTCATAACATCTCCTTGCGCCCCCCCCCCCCGGGGAGATCGGAGAAGCAGAACAATGCTATCTTGAGCAGGGGTTTGGGGGGTTAAGACACCTGAACTTCTCCCCTTGGTTGCGCCACTGGACGACTTCTATGCATTCCATGCATCCAACGTCATTTTCTAACCAAAGTGACATCGTCGGGATGTCTTCGAGGCGTCACGGTAACACCACTACGTCTCGAAAGAACAGAAATCCCCACTTTTGGACAATATTCAAATCGCAGTACCCCAATAAACACTCGAGGTAGGATGCCAAAAATGAGTGTGGACCTTACAAATCCACAAAACTACATTTTAAAAAAATCGGAGGGCGTCATGCAAATGCCTGAGTTAATTTCACACGGAATGACACTATGCATTTTCTCAAGTTGCCTTATTCCAAGAACTTTCCTTCGATGATCCGTCCACCGTATACGGTGAACGGTTAAACTTACCGTAACTATGGTTACGATCAGTTTAACTTTCATCGAGCCGATCCAAAAATGACGGCAGTCGATACGAAAATGCATAAAATAGTGAATATTGCTCACGATGCATCGTATCGTCAGGCTAAGGAAGGAATTACTTCTATGACGGATCTACCGTAGGTCCATCGGTTGCGATGGTCTCGCTCAGGAGAACGTCCAGCATTTTCCGTATCACCTTTCTATTTTTGCCTTTTCTTCGCTTTCCATCGTCTGGAAGCAACCCGGAACCTCTCGACCGACAACACTCGATTTTCCAAGATATTCCTTCGTTCATAAGCACGAGCAACGGAAGTCGCGTTTCGGGATCGGATAAGCAGATCGAAAGAAGTCCGGACGGCCATACGCATTCCGATTTTTTGACGGTGATCGGGATTTTTCCCATCGAAGTGGGAAAAATCCCGTTGAACTTTGGTTCGACGTCGAAGCAATTCTGGCCACGATCCCATCAAATTCGAGTCAAAGGGACGTTCGGTGTCGTTGGGGTCGTTACCAAACGAGGGCACCGATTCGCACGTACGGTCCACAAATCAGCCTTTGACACGACTCATCGGAACGCAAGTCACGAACCACCGAATCTGCATGTAAAATCTCCCTCGTGAAACGTGAAATTACTGTCCTCTGTCGTCTGACGAGACGTCATTCTTCGAGTGGGAAGTCGCGAGAGCACGACCAGACTGCGACTCGATGAGTCCATTGTACCATCGACGACAAAGGCAAAAGGCATTCCCTTCCTGCTGCAAAATATTCATCTCGATCATCCCGTTCATTGTTCCCCCATCGAGACGGGAGATCGAGGGAGCGCAGAAGAATGGGACGATACGAGACGGGAAATGAGAAAAGGAACTCGGGAACGATCGGGTCCATTACCACGAGCCACACGACCGTATCGAGTCCAGGATTCTTTCGTGTGTCCGAATGCGAAACCCGAAAATCATCGTCAAAAAAGCTGTGAAATGACATGGGTTTCTTGCCTGCACTAAAATTCCGATTTAAATTTCAAAAGCAGTCAAACGGCTAGAGTTTTTTTCCCTCGCCAAAGCAGAGTTTCGGACTCTTACTTGTCTAAAAGGAGGAATATATTTTGGTGATTCTGATCCTATCTTGGCACTGTCTAAGACACTGGCGTAGCGTCGGGGCGGGGGGGGGGGGGGGGGGGGGGGGGGGGGGGCNGGGGGGGGGGGGGGGGGGGGGGGGGGGGGGGGGAGGGGGCATGAGCCTCCAACTTTTTAAGAAGCCAAAAAAAAAGTCCCATGAAGTTCATTATAACAGTACTCCAGAGTTCCGTTCCCCCCCCCCCCCTGCCATCACATTTTCCGCCCACTTTTCGCTTATGGTCTAAAATGGTGAGATGAAAGGAAGAACTGGCGAGTACAAAGCATTGAAGTATTCGACGGGACAAATTTGACCGAACCGAAGGATGCTGGAGCAGCGAGAGTCATCCACCGACTAAACTGGCTTTCGCCTCCCTATTTTTTTTCTTCCAAGAACTCTATCGTTCTCACAGAGTGGAACCACCCCGAATGAATCGAATTTCGGACGAAAATTGAGAGAGTTTGCGGAATCTCGTTCCCGAGACGGAAAAGGATCCGAGGACCGAAATGCGTCACGAACCGCGCCACAAATGATCGTCCGTACTCCGTCTGGATCGTCTGGGCCGAAGGACTCCATGGACTCGGCCTCGACCCCGTCCTCAAAGACGGATCGTACGTCTTCCTGGAATTTCTTTTCCGCGTCGTTTGGCGTTTTTGCATTTTCTTTTCAGTGAGTTTCGTCGTAAGAACTCGATCGATGACTTTAACCCTTTACACTCCGTTTTTCTCGCAACGTTATGGACATTTTCGGGTCACGCCCGACAGTCGACCGCAAAAGGTCGATGATTGAGGCGATTTTTGAGCCGAATAATGGTTGAATTACTGGACGAGTCCCTTAAAGATTTCGATTATCGAATGAGTTTATTCGGTTGTAGGTGTTGCAGATGCTCTTCATCCTTAGCGTTACGAAGATCGTCATCGGCTGAATCCGCTTACTTCTATTTTATTTGATCACGGATGGTTTCTGATTCCCTTCCGAACACAATGCGCACTTGCTTTCAGAAGTTTTGGCCATCAAGCCTTATTCTAAGACTGTTACGAAATATGAAAACCAATTTGAAAGGCTTTCCCCTTTCTCGAACCCTCACTCACTCCCGTTCTCGTCCTGATCTAGCAAACTCTCTAATTGGGAGGCGATGGCCAGTTAGATGGTCGAATCACTCGTGCAGCTCCGGCATCACTTACCTCAGGATTGCAGCAGATTCCCAGCAGAATGCAAGCACTCATTAGTTTTTCCTTTCATCTCAAAATGCTATACAGTACTTATGGGTCAGATGAGTCAGCGCAGGCTAAAAAAAAATCCCCATTTTCGAGGAAGTTTTGGCACGAGTCTCATGTTTGGCTTGGGCAAGGCTTTTGCTATTGCCACATTGCTTTTATATTAATTTAATATCAATTTTGTTCAAACGACATGACCGTGTTTCTTTGCTAAATCATTATCTTCATACAGGGTGTTCGTATTTAAACGCAACATAGAGAAGTTTTTGCCGCCTGTTTGTGGAGTTCGGGGCGTGCCTTATAGGCCATCGGGTTGCAAGTCTGGAAGGATGAAATCTATCCCTGGTATGTTTCCTTGCAGATATGCAACCCAGTGGGCCTTTTAGCGTTGGAAGAACTCCACCTACAGGCGGCAAAATATTCCCTATGTTGCGTTTAAATACGAAAACCGGGTATACTACTAGTAGGAAGGCCCACGAATATCATGGGCAATTTAGATATTTAGCACATTTGGACCGGGAATCCAGCTCGAGACATGGAATAGAATGATAAGAAGGGTAGGCACATATAAAGGGTCGGATTCCATGTTTATTCTTCATTTGAGTATTTTTCACGAAGCTTCGGTTCACCTACTGTGTTTTAACTCGTCGTATAATACTGAATTCTACGACATTCGGCAAGTTTTAGAGCATTTTTCGGCATTTACAGGTATTTAAATACATTTTTATAAATACAAAAAACATTTTGACGATTTTCCTTTTTTTGGCAAACCACCACTTCTCGCAGAATCGATTGACACATGGCTAACCTCTCTGTCACGTACAGTTCTCTGGGAATAAGCGTGATATGTGCGTATTATATATGTAGATAATGGCAGTCAATAAAGGAAGCTAACTTTGCTTCCCATAAATGTACGGCTTAGTTCAGATTTGGATTTTGTCTTAGAGTCAAATTTAATTCGAATTTAGACGAAGTCTAGATTTAAATAAGAAGAAAGGCAAGGAAAGGATCCCAGTTCTCGGGGGAAATTGCCTAGGTCACGGATTCCCTGGGGAAACCGTTTCAGACAAAAAAGAGGAAATGGAGTTTCCATTCAAGCTTCGTTTCTTACATTAGTATAATTAAATATAGAACCCACGCCGGATGGATGCTGACGGAATAACAGGGTTCACATAGAGTCCTACTTGCGAAGCGAACTGAAGATCTAGGGAAGGAGAAGAGTGAGGAGCAGGAAACGTGAAAACTCAAAAAGCTTGGAAAAGCTTGAAATAAAAGCGAGGGATGCCATTCGGAGAACTTACGAACGCCGGTTAGTAAAAACCCAGTAAAACCAAGAAATTGAGAGAAAATTTCGACAGATCTTCACGAATGGCATTTTCCCGAGCCTTCCCGAGCCCAAGCAGAGATGTTCAGTCGAACCGAATCTTTGAATGAATCTTTTGAAAGATGAGACTCCTTGTTCATCAGAGCTAGCAGGGGCAATTACCCGAGGAGGAAACTTCCTCCATCTCGATCTTCGAATTTTTCATCAAAACGAATGAGCTTCTTCGGGGGATATTAATCGTCATTCTTCGTCGGAAACATCCCGTCGAACTCTTTAGCTTCTCGCAAGCGCTTTTCCGCTGTTCAGGCAGTGCATGCTTGGCGAACATTCGCCAGCAAGTGGGTGAACATGGTGTTACATTTGGCGAGTTCTTGCTACTATAAAAAAAAAACGGACAGCTGTTTTTTCAGGTTCGGAAATTCAAGTTCATCGAGTGGCTGCGCACAGGTGTCGAAAATGTGCAGGGATGAGAACTGCTCGCGGGAAGTAGCGGATCGCGTCCAACGAGTCTTTCAAAAGGGAATGAATCGTGGAGTTCTTAGGAGTCAGACGCATGACGCTTTCCCATTCCTTTTCCTCTTAGTGTTTGGCATTCCTCGTGATGAGGTCTTACATCATACCTTCCATCTGAACGATAATGTTCATGTCTAGTTTCTCTGGACCTTCGTTAAGCCAACTTTGCCTCAAACACAAGAGGACGGACGGGATTAGCATGCGAAGTAGACGCCACCACATCGGATCTACTACCGTATATTGGGATCTGTGATGGCTCCCCAACTTCGAATGACGCCTCTATCATAGGTTATGCTGAGAGTCCTTTCGCTGTTTTCATGTATGCATTCCCTAATATGAAGCCAGTCTCATAGATGCGGTTACACCTCTCAGGTGTGGCTCTAAACAGTTGTGAGCAGCTTAAGGGTGGATTTTTGAACAGAGCACTATCCGACAAAGCAGCTTTATTACCCGGATTTATAATGCATTTTCTCTGAAATAAAGCTACATTATCGGATAGTGCTGTGTTCAAAAATTCACCCTTAAGCTGCTCGTTTCAAAAGCATTGTTCACACCAGTCGTATGCATCTCTTCCACGTGATATTTTCACCGCTAAGTATATACAGTATGTATATATATATATATATATATATCTGAAAATCTGGGTACTACCTTCCACTCATTTAAATTCATAGCTTCAGCGCCTAACGGCAGAAACGGTCTGGATAGGATTGTAACCATGGGAACGTATTCCCGATGGAGATCTACTCCCCCCTATGCAGGCGGGCTTTAATATGTATTCTTATTATTATTATTATTATTATTCAAGTACCGAAGTGGACTCATCTGCGTACGCCAGCCCATGCAATGGGCATAAAACAGGATGCTTCGTATCTAAGGAATTTTTCATTGTAGTGGGATGGATTCCCCCATTGCCTAGATTGGTTCGGGTGGGACAGGCACCTTTGGTATTTCCTTTTCACTATATATATATATATATATATATATGCATTCATACACAGTGCCCGCCCTATGAGGACGAGAGTGACTTGGAAATCCAGCTGAGTCTGCCTGGCGTATCATGAACTCATTCGAAGCGGATTCGTTTCCTGCCTCAACAGACGTGAAAGGAGAAGGGGAGTGCCACCCTGTCTATCGAGCACTCGCCTAGAGTTGGAAATCTTTCAAACTCGTAGCGAGTGCTAGCGAGGGGTGGATGCAGCAAGGGACCGAGCAAGTGACCCTAGCGGGGACTCGCCGAGTGGGACCTCGTTGGTGGATACGCCTCGCACCATATGGAAAGGAAAGGAAGAAAAACTCGTTTTTGCTTCCCAGAGAGACCTTCTTAGAAATCGTGTTTCCTCCTGAAGAGGTTCCCCCTCTTCTGTTCCTTCTTTCTCCCCTTTTCCTCGTTCTTCACCTGAGTCACTAACGAGTCCTTCATTTTCTCCCTCCTCGAGCTGCTCACATCATCGTGAATAATACATCACCCCACGTGAATCTTTTCCCAGCACAACCTTGAAAAAGGGTCTTACATAAGACAGTCTGGACAACATTTCCCCCCTCGCTCGATGGAACCCATTATATGAGGGAAACCCAGACTCGCATTTAAAGGTATGCAGGTTCGTGGGTCTTCCTCAACAATCATGAGAATGAGTTAGATACTACGATCATGAGGGGAAACCTCGCTTTTCGAGGAGATAATTCCGGAGAATGAGAGATGGATTTCCTCTCACAGGTCTAATGAGAAAGGGCAGTCCTTTGAGCACAGACAAACCGACCAGATTACCGAGGAATATACGAGATGATCGCCAGAAGTAATTAACGATTCTCCTCTCCGGCAAGAAATCAGTCGGAGCTTCAGGAAAGGCAATCAGGGCTAGAGAGTGAGTGGAGTGGATTACCTGAGAGTGCGATGGCGACATTTTGGACACCTCCGAGGGGCATGAGAGCATCTCGGGCCTTCGGACCAAAAAGCTTCTCCAAATAGTTCGGTCCATGGCTCGCCAAGAGACTCTGAAGAAAGCTCACCGTCTCCTCCACTGGGGGTCGCCTTGCTGGAAACAAAAAAAAAAAAAACAAGAAAATAAGGTCCATAGGATGAGAGAGCCCTCCCTCGAGGGAAAGTTTGAATGAAGCGTTGGAGATAATTTGCCATGCAAACGAATCTCGCCTCTGGAGGATTGAATCAAGTTCCCGTGGAAAGGACACGCAGATCGAGGGAGGAGGGAGAAAGAAAACTTAAAAAAGAGGCTTTCCCCGACGGATCGATGAAACATCGAGGTTGGACGTCAGCAACGAAGGCAATGGTCCTCCAGGGACAGACTACATGAAAATACTCATGTTGCTGCGATGTTGGCCGATTCACCCTACCCTTACCCTACCCTTAGAAAGTACATTCGGGAATAAGAACGGCCTTTTGCACGGCATGGGCTGGACAAGGGCGTAACAGTCATTGAATTCTAATTAATCACTCCGAACCTAAGGACGATCAAGCCCAGAAAATTATTCCGTCCTACTTTGTAACGGCAAATGACCCCAAACATACTCCAGCGGATCGATATCCTCGATGGCAATGTTTCGGATACATTCATTGGAAGAGCGTATTCTGAGGATAGGTCATTCGGGTCATTAATTATGGAGATGTGATTCCCATTTCTCAGAACAGCCTGGCTCAACTGCCAGACACTAACTACGAATCTACGAAAGATCTACGAATGGGCTTGGACTATCCCGAAGGGCCCTGGAATTCACAGGGTTGTCCGGATGCGCTTCAAGCAACAGGAGGAAGGTGAGACTCACTGTTTCCACTAATCCCAGGATATGCGATTCCCATGGATAATGATAGGATAACGTCTAAGTCGAACAAGATACACTTTTGAAGGTACCGTTAAGTCGATCATCCCCAAGCGTATATTTTCGTTCCCAGACACTGATAAACTTAATTCTTGAAATTCGGAAATAGAATTTTTATTTTACCTCTTGGCAACTATGTCGGACATCCAAAGGGAAGAGAGTAATAAAACATGTAATGGAAATCAAGAAGCTCACCGTCTCTCCACTCCTGGTAGGAGCTCCATCCATCTATGCGCTAATAGATTTCAGGCACGCTCCCTTTGGCATTAAAAAATCATGGTATTTCCCGCGCACATCCTCCCCATCTTCGTCGTGACTGTACTACCTACGGTCTTATCATTTTTCTCTTTTTCATTTTCAATTTCCAGCAACGAGCTACCTAATTTTCTTCCTCCTCTCGAAACTTTCTCACGTAGGGCACATCGGTCTTGGAAACATCAGTCTCTCTAAAACCATTCTCCTAAGTTTTGTGCAGTTCAAAAGCAAAATATGAGATGCAATCAGCACGCATGCATTATGCACGATATTCCCTTCCTTTCCCCTAAGCTCGGTTTTTGCCACCGGCATAAAATTGATGTATGGATGGAAACAAATCATCACTAGCATGAATGTTGCCGTAGATTATGTCAAAAAGCAGTCAACGGATCTTCATAAAATTTGGCGGAGAGAAGAGGAGAGGTGATTATTCACATGTACTCGTCTGGACAGATGCGACATCCAATCAATCATTATCAATTATGCAATCAGCATAAAAGGATTCCCTGACCGGACTCTTGAGCCCATAGTTGGCTTCGTTTCCATGTTGTCTTTACAAAGCAAACTTCTGAAGTGTCATTTCAGCAAACAGGCCGAAAGCGGTGAACTGTGTTGCATTGAAGGCTACCCTCTACTACGAATCACTTCATGTCTCATAACTCTTCTTCCTTCTGTTCTGGAGATGTCTGAGAGGGGGAAAAAAAAGCCCTTGTCACTTGGGGTTATGATTCCCCTAAACTATCCGACACGAAGAGGAATATCGTAGAATACCTCACGTGACGGCATGAAGGAAAGTGGAAGAAATGAACCTGAACAGAAGTTGAGGAATGAACGTGACGTTTCTCCAGTACATGTAGTAGTTTTTATGCCTCCACGAGGTGTAGTGCGGAATGTAATGCACGATCGAACATAGAATATAACCCGAAAGACGCACTCCGATCTCTTCACACCAGAAAATCAACCTGTGTAATTAAATTCTGTAATAACTGCGGCTATGTTCTTGAATTGTAGCATCGGCATTCCTGTTTTGTTGTTTCTGCAACTTCTCCCATCCCTTTTTCTCTCCCGAAGTTCAGGGGTTCTCAACGATGTTACATTATATTAGAACATATTATAACGTTGGGCGACTCGGGTTGTCGAAGCAATATCATTCCAGTAAAGGAAATGAAATTAAAAATGATTGAGAGGTTCGGTCTCGGACTCTTCCGCAGATGCACGAAGTGACATCTCTATTAGAAACGACCCGTGGAATCGTCTGCCGTGATTGCAGCGCGTTAGAAGCCGACCCTAATACTGTTTCACGAGGCCGAGGTCGGATGAGTCTTCTCAAATCTTCACATTTTTCATTTTTCGAGATAATGATTCGTACGTTTAAGAAGTTCGATATTTGTCCAGTCTGAGGGGACTCGAATGCTCATATAACTCCAGAGCTCAAAATCCAAATCTAATACGAGTACATGGATACTTTTTTTTCCCTGTTGCTTTTACAATATTAACACGAGCGTAGGAAGGTTCGAGCTACAAAGTTAATATGTGATTAACGGATAAGTGGATGCGATGAGTCCCATCAGGCATGAGTGCATGACAGGAGGGTTATTAAGCCACTCCAGGCCCAGGGGTGAGCGTGTGCCCTTCTGCACACAACATTGGCCTCATATACTGTATATGACCTATATTAACCTCATATAATGAAGGCATGTATACAGTGTTGTGCAAAAGTTCCCGTACACTTCGATTGGCGCTTCGATTCTCTTTAGGCGTCATAGCTCCAGAGAAAAAAATTCAAATAAAGACTGAAATTTATTATAATGAAAACATTTCGTATCAAAAATGTCCGTAAAATAAAAAAAAACACATCAGAATCGCCAAAAATCCGCTGATTAGTGAAAAAATTAGATTTTCAAAGTGTACGGGAACTTTTGCACGACCCTGTAATATCTCGCTAGAAACAACTTGACCCTGCCTCAATATGCCTTGTCTTTTTCTCTAAGTGTGTCATTTGCCAAAGCCTAGGTAGGCAATATCTGTCATGCTTTTCACATAAAAAAATATTATATTTATAGCAGTATTATTACCATATCATCATATTATCGAGTGTCCACCTTCGACGCTTTTAAACCGATTGGCAACGGATTGGATGTCTTTGTTAAAGCCATCCAATCCATTGCCTTTCGTTGCTTTGTATGAAGACAACAGACCTGAAGTCTGGGAAACGGAGAGATACGTCTATGAAGACAAAAAAAAAGTACGAAGACGCTGAAATAAAAGGGGACTGCACAAGCAAACTTGGTTTTTCTCGTACTCTATCAAGTAATTTTTTAAGCAGTGTTTTTCTTCTTAATAAATCGAGGACTACCTCGACTATTTGGCTTCGCACTATCTCAGAATCTCCAAAACGGTAAGTACTGCACCGATATTGATGTCACCTGGGAACTACGACAGAGCTGCATGCAGCGTGCATGAATTTTACACTTTGTGTCTCCATAGGGAATATAAGGGAGATATAGATTTACTTCATTACCCAGGGGAAGCGTATACCCCAGGGTCTACTTTTGTTCATGGGTCATTACTCAACGGGGGCTCTGTATTTCGAGATCATCTCTTGTTGAGAAGAGAAATGATCCCCCGCAGAGACTGAAAAATGGCATGTTTCTGCATCATACGAAGTGGGAATGAGAGGCTGCCAAAGGTGAAAGGTTCCGTTTTCGATATACATTCGTCCTACTTGGAAAGCGCAAAAACAGGACCATTTAGGTATTGAATGTAGGTTCTAGCGGATATGAAATCCATATCGGCAGGAGGCTGCATCTGGCCCAACGGAATCAGTCTTCTTCAAGTTTAGTCTTTTCGCTGATGGACCTTTTTTTGCAGTATTTCCTGGCACACCATGTAAGTCAAAAGAGATTCACATGGGGGCTAAAGTATTAAGGGATGCCAGCTTCCCATCTCTTTTGTTTCGTTGCTGAGTCTGAAAGGATTTAAGGATCAAAACAGCGGATCCCTAAACTTGTATCTTTTCTTAATAAATTCCAATTCAAGAAATGCAGTTATCATATTTACTTTCACAATCATCACCGAGTGAAAGGCCCAAGGGACTTCATGAGCACCCCGTAGATTCTTTTATCGTGCATTAAATTCATAGACAAGACATTTAATTGCAAGAGCAATTTGACAGCAATAAATGAGGAGGGCTGTGAGGGGTGAAAAAAGGGAAAATCCATTTGAAAGGTGATTTGCAGAACCGAACCACCTGACAGCAGGTGGTTCGATTCTCGGGCGTCTCTGTTTTTTCTTTTCCCATTTCCTGTTTCCTTTTTCTCTCTGTTCTCTATCCCCCTTCCCATGCTTCTACTATCGTTCCATCTCCGGGTAGCATCTCCGAGGATGGGAAAGACCAGACGAAACAGGATTTTCTTCTACCCCGATTAGGGCGAAAGCGTCTCAAGAGAGAGGGGGAAAGATAAAAAAAAAGAAACGAAAAGGCCGCTCTCGGCAGGAGTCCGGCTGGCATCGCATTCATCAACGCCCACCCCCGAGGAAGAGGAAAAAAATCTCCTTCGAACTCTCTCGCTCGGATCCGACGCACTTCCCCCCTCATCTCTTCTATGACAGTGACGACATCGACGTCGATTCAGAGGAGCGCCAGGGGATTCGAGGACGTGGCGACAACATTCGATCCTCCCTCGACCTGAGAAATTCTCATCTTGCCTCGAACTAAATCAACACCCTCGAAATGTCTGCCGTATTCCTTCGGCAAAGAATCGCGAGAGGCAAAGGAGTTGCCCGCGGGGGGCGAGGATTAAACGAGGAGAGAAGCGGCAGAAGCCTCTTCTATGCCGAGAAAAGAAAGTGGAAGAGTGGAAGAAAGAGCTCGAGAATGAGCGATCTTTGCCGTCATGGATTTTATAAATGCGCCTGTCTCCGGCTCCTAAATGTTTCAACTAGGGAGATGCATTATGCGACCATGTTCAAGGAAGCGCGCCGCCATTATCTGCCAGGCCATGATTAATAGATGCATGGTTTCCATAGAAGCATCCCTGTGTCTTCATGATCCCGATCATCTTTTTTTATGACGCCCTCTTCCCCCCCCCCCCCCCCCCCCCCCCCCCCCCCNTTCTTTTCGAAAAGCTAAATGGAAAGATTCAAGAAAAGCAAGGGGTTAGATTTATTTTTTCGAGAATATTTTTTTTGTTACTTTTTAAACTTTTCTTTGAAGGCCTATGCAAACGAAATTATATTTCGAAGATGCTCTTTCACGTGGCGTGATCGAAATTCGCGATGGCTGGTCTCTAATCAGACGCCAAGGCAAATGCCATTAAAGTTGCGATTGCATTACGTTGCATAGAAGAATTTCTATTTTGCAATATATATGTAAATTTCACATTTTTGAGATAATACCTTCTAATTCCGAATCTCCATCATTACGAGTTTTCACCTTTTTGGATCTGCACAATGCTGCAGACGCCGAATAGTTAAGTGTGCAGTCGCGTGGATGATGCACCCAGTCGAAGAGCATGCTTCACCTGCTTGTCTGCGTCGGGTGTACCTTCGAAACTCAAGTACATAGTTGCGTTCTGTGTGTGGAGGAGGTTCGCACGCGATGGTTCGTCGGGAGAGCAGTTTGCCGAGCTCGGATCAATGCGTCCCTGGCGAAGATTGCTGCTCATCATGCAACCTTCCATTATTGTTAGTCCGGCATGAACTCTAGGCCTCGTCCCTTTTCCGCATAAATCAGATACGAATCCCCTCCCCCGTCTTCCCGCGACCTTTTGCGACACTCGACGCGATAACGTCATTACATTCTTCTCCCCCGGTCGTTCTGCCGCGACTCGGCAGTTCGGCAGTCGAGAACGGTCGAGTTAGCGCATCCAAAAATTTTTTCGTTTGTTTAGGCGCTGAAATTATTCTAGGTACGGACCTACATGAAAATGCGAAGTGCACCATTAGGTTGTGCTCCTGCCGTCGTAGGCAGAACTCGGCGACGACAGCTCCAAGTACTCAGAAAGGTATTTAAAAAAAGAAAGAAATGATACGATGAGAATACATATCCTGAGTCTCATCGGTTCAAGGTTGTAAAGATGGTCTGAGTTTAATTCATGATTTAATTCATTCATTATCTGTGCCAAGTAACGTATTTGTGATGTCTCTTGACAGGTGTGGATCTGCCGCTCAATTCTTCTCTTGTGAAGAACGTGACATCGTGACGTAAACTGAACTGAATAAGAATCTCAACTACAGTGATTTGTCGCGACAGGATTGTGGGGCTGTCGCAAAAGGACAGGGTGAAGATACGAGGATTGTCGCAAGAGCCCAGCGTAGGTAGAACAGGATTGCCGCAAAAAAAAAAATAAAAATCTGTTGGAAAAGGTGCGTGACCGAACTCTCAAGAGCGACAAAAACATCTGAGACAGAAAGCGGGTGGGGGAGAGAGTGGAGACCAACTGAGCAGATGAAGGAAGGGCTACACCCACTTGTCCCCGGGGTTTTTCCCCTTGCCCTAAAAATCCTCCTATGAATGCAGCACTACGTCAGGACTACAGAGGAGGACGTTGTCTGTAAGGCCAACGGAGCGTGAAGCAGGGCGGACATTAGGATAATTGTCTCCAGGGAACTAACCAGACAATCAGCCTCCCTCCTTTCCGCCTCTCCCTCTCTCTCTTTCTCTCCTTACTCCCTTCGTGCTCTTTTTCGGCGGAAATAAAATTTCCCAGGGAACAGCTCTGGCGCGCAGGTCGATTCATAGATTCGCTCTGCTGATGAAATTTTTTCCTTTCAGGAACATCGCTATTTTCTTCGCCTGTGAATCTCGATCCAATTGAATCCCGAGATACGAGTGGAAATCTGGGAAGGTATTGACATTCGTTTCGGAAAGAGGACTCACCGGCGGTACAAAGACGGGGATCTTCGTCGTATGCATCGGGGCAATCCGGAGCTCCATCACAAAGATATTGGATGGCAATGCATTGCCCCCCTTCTGGGCATCGGAAGGGCTGCACTCGTGGGCATCCTTTGCTCCTACCTGTACGCATCCAAATTATAATACATTAATGTTTAATAATAATAATAATATCATATCATAAAAATATAATCTTATAAGGTTACATGAGGGAAGGATGAGAAGGCAAGCGCCCTAAACTCCTTCAGAATGATGGTGGATGAGTCATTCCATCCCAATTCACCCACGAATGCGTTCATTGACCAACTTTGATTCTCTTAATTTTTTGGCAAAAGATATTCGTAATTATTCGTAATAGAAATCGCTTCGTCCCCCCCCCCCCCTCAAAAAAAAGTATGCTTAGTATAGGCGGTCAAATTATTTTAATTTTGTTTTGCAAAGTATGATTCCTTGGGAGACTCATATTTGGAAAAGTTGCAAAGGTTATACTTTGCTTATGGTCTCACTTCAAAAAGGAAACCATGGAAATCCTGGAAAATTACTTATACCTGAAATACAGTGATGCTAACAATGAAAATGAGCAGCCTGAAAATTAGAGGCTTTCGGTAAAAGCCCCAATATTCTTTACCCACTGTAAATAGCTGCTGCTGAAATCGCAGTGATAACCGAATCACTGGCAGCAAGCTTCCCAACTCTCCCTCGAGTTATTCCTTTCTGAAGTCCCTCATCACCATACCACGAAGGCAGCTCGTATATACCAAGTTGTGAGCAATTTTCCCCATGCTTTGACATCCCTTACAAAACGTCTACCTGCATCCACCTGGCTGAACAACCAGGTCGATAGGAGGTGGATTTGGAACCAGCCATCGACACACATGTACTTCGAGCCAGGTGGATTTTCCCCCGGGTGGACAAGGCTCCAAGAAGTGGAAATAAGCCTAGGGGGACATCCATCGGATTCTAAATCTACATGGGAAGTGGAGGTTTTGTACGGGGCGTTGCCGCGAGAAAACGTCTCTTTTGCCATTGGCTGATGTAAGTTTGTATTTATAGTAGTTGCCTTTCTCTTGGTTTTGGGAGCACTTTGGCTGCATGTGCTTTCCTGGTGACGAAAAGGAGAAAACGACGACTTGCCATTGAGTCATCTCAGACTATTGTGTCCTAGCATGGACCTTCGGAGGGATCATCTTCGTCGATCATATAGGTTTTCCAGGTCAAATGTGGAAATAAGAACGCGAAACGCAGCAAGGAAATTGAAATGCGTCGCTGTGCTGGATGTTAGACTTTAAGCATGTTTGACGTACGCAGGGATAGAAATTTGCATGAGCCCAAGAGGTGGAGGTTCCTAGGGCGCGTAGGCATTCGACCAAGTATCTTGGTGCCTCAGACTCCTGCGAATTTATAATCCTTATAAGGAAAGTATAATGCAACAGGCATATACCATGTCCGTGACGCGGGGCTGCCAAATCGTTTCATTTCGCCAACGCGCTGCTCCAGGTGCATTTACACGTGACGCTGCTATTGAAATTAATTTTATATGACCACCATCGATCCCTCGGGGTTAGTGCGAGGAATGGGTTTCCATCAAGAATTGCGGGTGGGAGGCCAGATTCAAACTAGGAAAAAATTAGGAGAAAGGTCTTCGGGGTTCCCCTCGAAAAGCGGAACATTTTGGTTCTGCAAGTCAAATGTGGACGCGAGAAAGCAAAGTGCGGGATGGAAATTCAAATACATCAGATCATCGGATTGCTTCAAGAGTCGCAGGATAGAACGCGTGAAAGAATTGCTGGCAGAGAATAAGGGGATTTCCACGGAGACGAAGTGACTGAGTTGGGGATGAACCCGAACCAGTATCGTTCGTCCTTTCAAAGTTAGAACATGAAGTCATTGTCGTCATCATCATCAATAACCAATGGTTATTGAACGCAGTCATACATCCCTATATACGTGGATTTGAATGGCATTATGATGTAAACGGCTAAGCCAATGCATTCATGACACGGGACAGGCTCAATCCATCTTCCTTACGACAGATATACAAATGCTGAAAGTCCAGCATCCGACAGGCCTGTCTCAATATCTTCGTGCCACTTTTGCCTGCCGCGTAGGGTAGTGTCGAATTTAAATTTTCATATCGCATTTGACATCATTATTGACCTTGAAAAAGCGATACTTCCGATCGATAGTTTTCATTCTTCTGGATCTGAAATCAAAGGTTGCCAATAAGATTAACTGCAGCAATGCCGTGCAAAACAAAAATGGAACGAGAAGCCAGTCACTTGACATGGGCATGATGAATGGCTGTCGCATTTCCTACCTCGTGTCTAACATGTTTTTCTTTAACCTCTCCAGTCTCGGTGTCCGGAATTCCGGACATTTGGAATTTGTTATTATTGCATAATTTATTCAATACATATTGATCGAAGCGCGAAATATAGTTTTGAATAGGCGCAGACATACGAAAGAAAGCAGACGAACCACTGACAATGGATTCCAAGAGATCCTTCAAAGTTGTGCAGCCAATATTTAAACGAGAATGTTCCGCGCGGGAAAATGCTCGGGGCTAACATCCAGGACAGCGACGAATTTCAATTTCCTTGTCGCATTTGACTTTCTTATTTCCATATTTGACTTGGAAAACCTTACATCTCCTTGTTGACTCCCAAGTCATCTCGTACTCTCTTTTTTATCTTAATTTTTACTTTTTTTTTCTGGTGATCCATCGTCTCTAGTTTCGATTTTCTCACCTAAGATATCTGAACGAGCTGACCATTTCGCTTCTGTACTACCTTTTTTCGTTCGTGATTCTGGAAATTTTATTTTGAGGCCGAAGGATATCGATGCCATTCCTGAGGGTTCCAACTTGGAGACTATCGACGTGGAATCTTTGAACACTTTCTGCCCTCGTGATGTCGGCCTCTGAACCTGTTGCTTCTCCCTTCATTTCAGAACCGATCTTCGACATCTTCCCATTCCTCCTTCGTTGACAAAGTACCTTTTGGAGGATCCTGAAGAGATATTTCGTCTCGTCTGCTGGACCTTTCGCATGCCCGCATTCATTCACTTCGTTTCGCTTACGCCTTCTCTTCTGATTCTATCTCCTTTCTGGATCTAAACATTTGTGTGCAAGGATGGAACTTGGAAACTTTCGTCGATCGCGCGATCTCTGCCTATTTCTCCCCCGTCAAAGCTATAATACCCTCAGAACCGGAAGCATGAGAGCACGAAAAAGCGTCCCCAAAGAGCTACATTTCAGACATCTCTGCTCTTCGGGAAGAGCAGAGATTTCCGAATAGAGGGTATCTTCAGTTTCTTTATATCTCTGAGCGGATATCGAAATCTAACAAGTTCTTCTTCTAACGAGTTGATCCTTCGTATTCTTTCTTTCTTTCTCTTGTTATTCGCTACATCCTAATGAAAACAAGTTGATCTTCATTACGTCAATAGTATATCGCGATACGATGTACGATACAATGGGCAACCAGACGCAAGAAGCCCACGAATACATATTTCCTACGGAACCCCCCCCCCCCCCTCTCTTCCTTCCCTAGAACTCTTTCAAACTCCGAAGATACTTCATTATTCAAGGAGGAGGGGAGGGGAGGGGAGGGGGGGGGGGGAGCTCCAGGGAGAGGGTAGATTACTAAGCTAATGAAAGAGATGTGGAGAAGGTAAAGGATACACAGGGAGGCCAATAAAGGGAAACCCCTAATCCTTCTAATCTGCCCGATGGAAGTTCCGGCATGCGAAAGAGAAATCTCAATAATGCTTGCAGCGTTCGTATTTAAACGCAGAAAGGTAATACATGAAGGTGGGTAAATGTCCCTGGCACAAGGATAGGCACAATGATACTCAAACATGAAGCAAATGAGCTAATAAGGTGTGTTAGTAACTCGGAGCACTCTATTTGGCTGGCTCATGAGCTCGATTCCTCAGGGTAATTGTGAGGATCTTGAAAGCTATGTAATCAGGAGAACCCCGGGGCACTCGCCGGGTTTCATATACAGAAGGGTGAATATTTCATACGTTGCGTTCAAATGCAAACCAACTGTACAGTATGAGAATCATATGAGAAACGGTCGCCCCACCCTTCTCGGAACCACCATTGAGCTGGTATCTCCTCGTTCTGTTCTTATCGTCTACATCAACTTTTCCCATCGCATAAAGTCGTTCATCGACAGTATCACTTCCTATGTCATTCACATCGTCACGTGAACGACTTGTAATAAATAACATATCCCACGCCAAAAATGTCGCTACAAGTACCAAAGCAAATCTTATTCATGGGAATATTTATGAACTTCTCTCTCGGCACTTCGAAATTCATCATATTTCTTCTCTCTGGAGACAAACTCCGATATTCATCAGCGCTCTGGACCACATGAGCCCTTCTTGCAAGAATCGGCACTTCTTCGCTCTTAAGCCCTCATACATTCATCACCCTTCTTCCTTCATCGACGCATATTAATTTTCCCGTGATTTCAAAAGAGTCGACAGGCCGTATTCATTTTAGTCTTAAGCTTATTGCCCTTAACGAATCCTTTCCCAGTTGTCCGAAATCTCGAGGATCGGCAAGGTCCAGTCAAAAAGTTCGCGAGATTCTTTTTTATTACGATGAAAATAGGGTACCTGTGAGCTTCAAATGTGGATCCAATTCCGAATCGTTTCCTTCTGCATCGATACAACGTTGATACAACGATCGTGTAGCTTCTGGAAGCAATCTTGGAAGTCTTGACTGGAGTGTCTTTCGGTTGTTTTCCCAAATTTTTTTAAATGTCACGACTGTCTCCGAAACGATTTATTTCTGAGCGGATTTCAATATCGAGAAGAAAGAGGTGACACGGTGCCATATAAGGTGAATAAGGAGGGTGTCTCAGCACGACGATCTGGTGGTCGGCAAGGAATCGTTGGACCGAGAGCGCTGCGTGAACTGTTCGGCGCATCGTCATGAAGGAGGCGTCAGTTTCCACTCTTGCACTCACGAGGGCGGCAGCGGCGAATTGCGTCTCGTAGTCTTTTCAGAACTTCTACGTATTATATTGGGTCACGGTTTGAAGCACAGACTCTGGGTTTACGTTCCCTTTTTGAAAAAAAAGAGAAATGATCATGATGTCGACTTCTGACGTGCATGCGAGTCTTCTTGGGTCGCTGAGAGTTAGGGCCTTTCTATTCTCATTTCTTCCTCTTGGTTTTTGAGTCGTGAGCAAACAACCAAGTCTCATCCACCGAGAATAGGGTGCCAAAAAAAGTTTTGGTCTTGCCGAAAAGTGGTGAGAAGGTTCCGTGTGGCATCTCGCCTCTGAGCCTTTTCATCATTTGCAAGGAAACTAGGCACTAACTTTTCACACATTCTTTTCATGTTTGCTGAATGAATGGAATGGAAACTTCCAAACGAAAACTTCATCATCTCAGCAAGTGCATCTGCTAAAATCTTCTGTCCTGGCTAACAAAATTTTGCACTTCATTGATTTAACTTTCGAGATGCTTTTCGATGGCCTGCCGCGTCTCTCATCATCATTCACACCATTCATCTTCACGACCATCGCGTAGTCGTGCCATTTATAAACTGCCGTCTTACGTGATGCATCTTCTGCAAATGCCTGTGGTAACATTACAAGAGTTTCAGAGGGCGACGAACCAATTTCACACAAAATTTGATGGTGATACGTTGTTCATTCTCCGTGTTTATTCGCAGCGCGGTATTAACTGGTTTCGATCGAGCGAGTGTCCAGCCGAATCACGAGACTCGGCGGGCACAAGCACTTGGATGGAATAAGGATGGTTCGAGATCAATTCTGACGCAAAGCGCATTCCAATATCACGAGCCGCCACTGATCACAATCTCCCTAATTTAAATAAAATCATTCCGCAAAATTTTTTACCGGACCTCGAACGCTTACTCGATTCGTCAGCCTTCGTATTTCACGTTCTAAAATACACGCCGGACATCGTTAATGATGATCGGAGCGATGGCCATCTCGTGTCATCATCTACGAGTGCAAATTGCAAGGAAATTTAGTCTCAGGGTCTTGGGTTCCAGTTTTGGATGCTTTTTTTTTCAGCGTGTGTGACATTTCCCTTGGACTATTGCCTCTGTTAGTCGCTCCCGAACGGAGCAAACGGAATCGCCTAGCAAATCCCACGATCACCCACCCTCCGAGTCTCCGAGGTCTCATCCCTCCGACGCATGTTGGTGTAGAAGAATAAAGAAGCGAGGATGATATGAATATGTGTTGCGTGAGATGTTCCACATTTCGCTTTAAGAAATATACTCTTATCTGCAGCTAAAGTCCCAAATAATAACTCTGAAATCCGAACGAATGACAGTCTGTCGCAATAGCGAACATTTTCTGTTCTTTCAGATTTCGGAACTTATTTCCGGTAATAAAAATCAGAGTCCATTCAAACAAGGGGAAAGAGAACTGGCGTTCGTGCAAGAACATTCGGAGTTCGAAATTTTCTGGATCTTAAATCTCGATTTACTCGAAATGAACCGTTAACGACACTGATTATTTTTGCTGGGAACCCACGAAATGAGACTGAACTTTGAGACCAATTTATACGGCGGCGTTGCACATCCGATGGATAAAATTTTCCGGTAGCCTCTCCGTTCCGATCCGCATTTAGTGGCAAGTGGAGCGAGACATCGTTAGAACGCGGAAACCGATGGCACCAGATTCAAAATTTAAAAGAGATTCTGCGTGAAAAAAAACTGAGTTTCGGAAGTGGTTTACGCACGGCAATTGAAAGAGTGCTCGAGTGAATCATCTCAAAACCGATCGCGGTTGGGTGAATCTTTCACAGGACTGTCAAATATGGCACTTAAAACAGCTCATACACTGTAAAAAAAAAAACTAAAGGTTCAAGAGTGAAACCTTTATAGAACCATTTTCGAGGAAGAGATTAAACTGATTCCTGGAGCTACCACGATCCGAGGGTGTCGACCGGGCAGATCATGAACGCTACGACCGAGGACATTCACACCATCGCTCCGACCGATAACTATGACGTAAACTTAGTGGAAAACGATTCAACTCTCAAACTCCGACTAAAGGTTCGGACCGGAACCATTTTTGGTGAAACTTTTGTCGAACCATCTTCGCGTGACCGAACCAACGCGAGCCGAAACTCCGGTTGACTCCTGGAGTTACCAGGATCTGAGGGCTTCGACACGACGGATGATCCATGCTATAACAACCTGAGACATTCATACGATCGCTCCTACGAGTGAGGAGATCCGTGCCGAGACCAGTCCTCGATAGTTGAAGAGCTACAGAGTAGCTCTCGAACTCTTCCACCGAGTCCCGATACATTTTTTTTCCTGCGTCCAGTTTGCTTTTTGTTGCGCTCCCAATCGATAAATTGATGGGCTCCCGATCTCGTTGTTGCCGTCGACCGTCAGTCCTGCTCCTAAAAAGTTTCCCCGTTTCTAGTTTCTAAAAAGTCCCGTCCCGCCGTGGAGCGGGAGCGAAATCGAACCTTAAAAATCGCCGCTCTCATTTGCTCCTCCGAGAGGATGGGCAATTTTATATTCTACGGAAAAATATCGATCATGTTTTCACGACAGTCGACTCAGTAGAGGTATTTCACGCGAAATACCTCTGCGAAAACACGAAACGAATTCTCTTTAGTCTCACGTGTAACAATAAGCCCGTTCTAATACGAATTCTCGCTTCGACTTCGACATTCAGAAGCTCGAAACCCGAGACGAGAAAAGTTTTTACCTCGCTCTCGAGAGACATCAATTTCTTTCTTTTTCCTCGAAGAAGATCATGAAATGGAGGGAGGAACATTTTCTTGTTGCTCCTGTAGGTTTTTGAGACGAGTCGGAGCACGGACTCCGACTTTCCCTTTCCTTCCGATCGGAATTTCTTCCTTTTCTTCTCGTTCCGATCGGAATCTCTTTTCTCTTCTCCTCCCGATTCTCATTGGAAATTCTGCCAACTTTTGTCCCCATGCCTCACTCTCACTCTCTCCAGACTGTGAAATCTCTTTAAGTTGCCCTTAGTCTCTCCGAAGAAAGCATGGAAACATGCTCGTTTTTGTCCGTTTTGCAGTGCAGTGCAGGTTGACACCATTCGTTCAGCCTATCTCAGAGGAATTCCTCCGTACACCAATTTTCTATCTCCGAGTAGATGCAGCGAGAAGCAGGGAGGATTTCCGATAGAGCGCTACGGAACGGAATATCGATCACGAAAAAAAAAATAACTCCATGAATAACTTACGATCTGCTACCTGTCAGTTTCTCAATCGATCACACCATTAATACTCATACCGTGAAAGCGCTTGGGAGTTCGAGAATTCACGACTGCCTTCCAGAGAGATGGACGCAATCCAATCTAATGCGAGGAGCAAGCAATGAGTTTTTTTTTTTCATCTCTCTTTTTCTCATCAGTGGAATGGATGGATGCGAAATTGTGAATTGTGAGGGCTCTCCGACAGAGTGCTTTTCAAGGGCATAACTTCTTGATTGCTCGAGCCTGCAATTCGTCGCTGCCCTTGCGATGCTCCCAACTCGCGAATCGAGTCTCTGAAATCGAACGAGTCATGGATTCGAGAAGATGGACGAGTGGGCGAAAAGAATCTCGCTGCCGATTGCCTCCGCTCTGATGTGCGCGATCCGTTCGAGGGAAGCGCCGCCTCGCACGATGCGATGCACACATGCCGCGTCTCATCACTGCCTCGAAACCGGGTCGATACGGGTAGTGACGAGAACTGGAATCGAGTGAATTATGCACGCCCGTGAGGCCACATGCCACGGACCGAGAACGAAACCGGAAGGAACGCTCCGAGGGGACGCTCGCGTCCACAGAAAATGAAGAAAGGCGCCAACCGAGAGCGCGATCGTAGCGGTGCCACTCGGCGAATACAGACAAGCTGGGATGGGAGCCATACCATCTAAATCCAACTAATTACCGTTGGTATCGTTTCTGCTCGAGAGGAGTTAGTTACCCGTAATAGCTACCTCATTCTGAAGTAACTCGTTACCGTCCTAATTTATTTTCCGTCACTATTTTGCTCTTTCGAAATGGCATGGGTGAAAGAAGAAATCCCGGGAAACCTTCGTATGGCCTTTCCTAAGAGAGCGTAGGCATCGTCATCGCCCTGGTCAGCCCAGACAGGCAATTTACACATCTTTGACGATGAACAAACCAAGCATTTATGCTTAGGTGCTTCCTACGTCTTTCTCTTCTCTATCTTTCGGTAGGAAAACTCCATAAATTTCCAGAAACCTCCTCTGTTGGGATGGTCGTAGTGAAACACCTAAAGAAACGGCGGCCAAGATTCCCGTTTCTACTACGACTCGAAACGACTCCGTACGTTTTCGAATTGACTTCACACCTTTTCGTAATGTCGTAATGCCTTTTCAAGATGAGCCAATGAAGTTTAAATAATAGAAGTTTCTACGGGAGGACGAATCGACTCGAAAAATCATGGAGTCAAACCGGTTTGACTACAAGAATGCTTCCAATCGCAATCGTCGTTAAGCATAGAAAAAGCAAGGGCTATTTCCGTCCTCACGATTTCCCAGGTGTTTTTCGTGCCCATTGAGATAGAACGGGGACACATAATGCATTCACAAGTTTACAGGAATATGTCTTAACGAGGAAGAATGAGTGGAACGACTGGGAAAGCCGAAGGGCGTGAGGACGAAGCATGAGGCAACGGGCACGAGTCACCCACAACTTTCTTAATGTTCATCTTCGACTTTTTTTTTTCTCTTTTTTTCGTCACTCGGGAACCTACTCGAAGGGAGAGCAGTGTTCGTAGCATTCAAATGCTCGCTTTTCTTTTCAAATGAAACCGAAATATTAACTAAATTTATTTCAATACCAACAGATTGAAAGTTAGGATTCCGGAATCATTTGAAAAAGAATTAGAAAAAAGTGGAAACTTCTAAGCTTATATACCTGGGCCTAGTTATCACGCATCGAATCCGGATCGAGAGACTGGACCTAAACAAAAATCCGTTGGGGTCGATCGGTCCCAGACGAAACCTCGGCAAAGTCTGTGAAACGACCTGTACTCGGACATCGGAACTTCGCAGAAGCTTTTGTCTGAGCATTTTGTATCATGATAATATAAGAATGGAAGTCGCACACCGATGACCTTCATGCTTCCATCCCTCCATGCCTCCATCCCTCCATGCCTTGCCGTCGCACACAAAGTAATCTTTCTCTGTCGCCGTTAAATCTACGCGGCCTGCTCATCGGATTCCCCATGCCTCGTTTGCCATTGCTTGCATCCTGTTATATTCTCATTCTAAGTTATGTATCAACATCAGGCCAAGGTTGCCCATGAATTCTCTCTCAGACTGTCTCTTCTCGAGTCAGTAATGAGCTCTGGTTCTGTCCCTCCTCTCTCTCTCTCTCTTACCGCGTGCTAGGCAAAGGCAGAGGTAGGCAAGGAGTAATTAAACGAGATAGGTCTTATCCATCTTGATCAAGCCCTACCTACTTGTAATGAAAGGAATCCACGGGATTACATTCGCCTCCGTATAGCTTTCCCGTTAATTCGTGAGCCCTTCTTACCTCATACTATAAAGTGGAGCCAACCCGTCGACGTTTCCTGTTATTTAGCTGCAGAATGAAACAGAGTAGATGAGGATGGGTTGCTATATAATGTAATATGTTTCATCTGAGGAGCATTGGACGCATCTGGTATATGAAATTCCAGCCGACCCGCTTCCTTATAAGGTGAAGTCTTGGAAGATAATGCATGAGGCTCGCGAGAGGGCCGAGGCGAAATTCTATTTGGATTGGATTTCAGTACCTCGCTGTCTGTCCGACGAGAAAGAATGAGACGAGCGGATAAAGTGCCGTCATTTATTATTTCTATTCTATATTACATAATATATTCTCGAATAATCTAATGTTTGCAATTATCTCTCTTCAACGGTTCTAGAATCCGACACATTCCTGATTGGATCAAGAAATAGGTGAAGATATCGAAAACGTCACGAGAAGCTTTTTAGGGTGAAGTTGGGACTGCAGGTGACTCCTTCATCTTTAGTTTCTTCTAAGCCCTTTCAAGTCGTTATCTCCTTTAATCTTCCTTCGCGTTGAAAGATGCCAGCTCTTAAAATTAGTCGGGTCTCCTCACGATGGAGAGGGAGACGAAAGTGAACCCACTTCCAGCCTAATTCAGCAATGCAAGCAAAGTGGCGCACCGACATCAAGATGATTAACCTACAGGGCTCTTGGAAATGTACCTCTGCAGTGTCTGAACCAAAGTTCAAGAGGAATATATCACCCTTCCTCGAAGTCATACGTCCTACTGAATCTAACGAGTGACTAAACGATTGAATGAAATAAAGAGGCGGATACATTCAAAAGGAAGCATTATGAATGGATGAACTTTGGAAAGTTCTATTTTAGGGGACTGCTGATTAAAAAATCATCAAAATTTCATATAATGAGACGGGTTTGGTCGTTAGAGGACTTGCCGCAGTACTAAACATTTCATACATAGACGTAGAGAGCCAGATAACTATCTTAATGACGGGCAGGTCGAATAGAACCGTATGCAGGTAAAATTAGCATGACTGATTCAGCAGGGAGAATTGGGGAAATTATCCTTGGAGAATTCCCCCGCCTGTTCTAAGGGAGAACCGGGTCACCCTCCCTCACAGGCAATGCATTTCCTTCGCCTCCCACTGCGGAAACTGAATACCCCAGTGTCTCCTCTTTTCCTCCATTCCAGCCGACATCTCGTATAGAATCTTTGCTATTTTGATAGAACAAAAGGAATACAGAGAGGAGTGAATGATCAAAGAGGCTGTCTCGAGTCTCATTAGGAATTTATGACGACAGGAAAAGCTCCTTCAGGTTCTGAAGGAGATAGAACACGTAGAAAGAGACCGTGAATGTTCATTATTTATAATGTGTCCGGATCCAGCCTATTCCGAACGGGTCGATGAGAGAAAGAAGAATACGGCACTTCAATATCCTTCGTGACCCATTCATTCCCTTTATAGTTAGTTCTGCGTCACTGAAGAGGTCATCCGAATTTGGCAGAACACACTTGCAGACAATTCCCTAGGTCTGATAATCTTCACCTTTGCATTATATTAGCTTATTGAGCAAAATGTCGAGCGTTGAAGAGAGATTTGAATGCATTATGCAAACTATTCGGGAGTACAGCAATGAAAGACCACGACGGTTGCCAAATGTTGACGACAGGGCATAGACATTCAAATGGGGAAACTTGTGAAAACCCGTCCATCGATCCATGACGAGAAGGGATTGAGGGTTTTCATCGCAACTCTGCACTGCTCGGTGCCCTAGGTCTGGAAGGAAGGAAATCGCAGGATACCTAACTGAGGGATGTGGAAGAGACAGGAACCAGTGCCGTGTCCTAACGAACCCAGAGGACCGAAGTGGAAAATAAACTTATGAAGACAGCTGAAAACTTCTAACGAGCTGAGAACATCCTTCCGCACTCGAATCACTTCATGTCACCATTGATGCTTCCATTCCGCAGTTGCCGTTAGACAGATAGAGACAGATGTTAGAGTCAAAGGATAAGAGATTCAAATAACCTGATACAGAGACATCCTGTCGCCACCCATCCATGTGTGCTTCATGAGATCGTCTCGAGTAATTCATATTTTCCATTTTGAGTCAAGAGTGCATAGCATAGGCAGTTGTTCGATTTCTGTGCAGTCGGATACCATTCCGCCCCTCTTATTTGATGGCGATCAAACTTCGTTTCGCGGCGAGAAGAGTTTTCTGCAGAGGAAGGAATTAAAGGCCTCGGATCCTCGGGGGAAAGAACTCAATCAAGAGTTGCGGAAGAAGAGAAAAGAGAAGAAAACGAGGAAAGAGGTATTAAAGCAATTACCGAGATGCTGCATTAGGCTGTTCCCTAATTACTAACACTGGACCATGAAGATTATACGCGGATGTATTTATAGAATGCGACCTCGAGCCATTCTGCTAGAATGACATCCTTGGGTGGAAAACACTGTAAGACCACGTCTATTTGTCTGTCTCTAGTGTTGGTGGGACAGAAGCGACACGAGACATTAGAATGCGAGGAAGATGCATTCCATTAGAGGGATATGCTTATGGGAGATCCCAAGGGGGTTGTCCATGACGTGCCATGCAACTGGAATGAAGTGCACATCTCGTCTCGTTTCGTCCATGACGTGCAAAACCCTTCAGCCCAGATGTGCTTGCACCACATTACCGTGATTAGTCCACCTCCCATTCCGCCATAGAACTCGGCGGGATTCATACGTGCATATTGCGCTGTCACCTTAGCGGTTGGATCCATACTCCCCATTCCCCGTGTTTGTTCACGCGCCCGTTCGTCGTGACGCATACGATCCTATTGTATTGGGAATGGGATGCATTGTATGCAATACTGGGCTGTAGCATGCTTCACCTTCCTATCTCCCCAGCTCTCTCTTATTTTTCTACCCTCTAGTTTAAGCCATGATGTCCCTTTCTCTCCCTTCTTTGTTCCAGTCAGTTCGTCTTACATCACGAATGACGTAATTGAGTCAGGCAGAACGAGAAGGGCATTCCTGATATCCTCTTGCATCTGTTTCCGTTTGTGGTCCTATTCCTTCGGGGTTTGGGCGTCTCTTGCCTTACCTTCGAGAACATTTTCAGTGGATCTCCTTCAAAAAAGAGAGACCACTTCTACTCATTAATTCCAGCCTGTCTGTACTTGCGCTGCTTTCGTAATTTGACTCAAAGAAAACTTTGATCGCGATTGACTAACAGACAAACCTGGGATTTCTTTTTGATACCTGTTCGGTCGAGAAACAAGCATATTTAGATCAAATTGAATACTTCGATCGTCATCCTTTTAACACCACTGCCATCATGATCGAACATTGCTTCAAGCTCCCATTACAAAAAAACTTAATTGATTTCATCGCTGGAGCAACGATCCTTGTTCTTGCCATTACAGAGGTCGACCAAATCTTAAGGGGAAAGGGCAGAACCAAGGCGCATCAAACATTCTCTCTCATTCACGCTTCAATGAATGAAAAAAACGAGTTGGATGTGTGCATGCATGTGTACGGCGCCCCACTATTTGCTACATGTTCCACCCAATGAAACATGCATGATACATTTATGATTTTTACCTCACTAGAAGGTGTGACCAGCGTGCGGCCGGCCTTAGTCGCTTGCAAGTGAACCAACCTGCATTTCGCTGTTCATGCTTCCTTCTCTATCGTCTTGGAAGATGCATCCGGTTACCATTAACAACAGGAACCATCTTTTACATAACCGTACTCGCTCATGAGGCATGATGAATGAGGTGTATGTAACCTATAAAAAAAAACAAGTGGGATCCAATAATGAATCCAGTATTTAGTTCTGGCCAGGAATGTACAACGACCAGGAAGCGAATACATCGGACACTTCGGTATGAACCGAAACGTCTGATCAGGGACGAACACGACTTGAAAATAACCTCTATGAAAAATAATCTCTATCAATAGGGCTACCGGGCTTGTCAAGAGGAGATGAGAAGATGTGATTGAATTTGTCCATACCTCGTTTCTTGGCTCGGGCGATTCTGCTGAAAATGGGCATTTCGTGTCCGCAAGAGGTAGAGACGAGGAGCGTGGAGAAGATGACAAGACACAGCCACAGCAGACAATTCCCCATTTCTTTGCCTTATTTCCCTTCGGGACGATCAGAAGAATCTTACGAGGCTGAGTTCAGGTGAAGTCGATGAGTTCAGGTCAATGAGTGAGCGGGGAGGGGCCGTGATGTATATGTGGGTTGAAATGCGTGGGTACAGGGGAGGGGAGAAGAGGATATTCATGCGCACTCCTCCCCCTACTGTGAATGGTTCGTGGCTCGCCCACGCACCACCTACAGTCCTGTTCATAAGTCGCCCACGCCCACCCACTTACGCAAATTTGGAGACGATCCGCGTCACGATCTTCGACTGCCGGTCGACTCGTATCGCAGCAAAACGACCTTGTACCGAGAAACGACCTTTCCGTGGACATTGACCTCTACAATCGAATCGTGAGGTCCTTACAACCGCAGGGCACGAGGACTCGTACCTCGTGTCGGCTTCGCATGCTCACCTTGGAAGTGAAAGAGCACATTCGACGCACTCACGTATCGCATTCTTTCTGTACCTCATGTGTTTATACCTCTATGATCCTGACAAACTTGATATCATCAGCATGTCGTTTTATTCGCTTCGTATGAGCCTTTCTTCATCTACGGAAGGCCAAGTCCCATTCGGTTACTGAATTTCGTATGTTTTGAAGGTACGATGTCATCGGTTATCTTTAATTCAACTCTAATGGAAGGAAGGTCCGGAAAGGAAAGGTGACACGAAAATTCCTGGAGGGAAACCAGAAATCATGATTCGACTGAAAATTAGATTTAGGAACGAGGATAGGTGGGTAGCGAACGAAGGGAAGATACGGATCAATGAACAATTAGCAGGCGCTCATTAACTCCAAGCCGCGTATGAGGAATGGATATCTTTTATGCATAGAATCCCGAGAGACTGGTTTATCTATACCCCATCCTCACGATCGAAGATTCGTGATCGTATCGATTGCTTCCAGCGATTCCCTGATGTACGTATCCAAGAATTGCTTCGGTGTTGCGTTCGAAGAAGACGTTTATTCACTCCTCGAGATGTGTTGTCGCTGTCGTCACGGGCAGGTCATTTCATACGCTTGGGTACTCGGGAAGATGATACGGCCTTCGTGGCAGGGCCATAGTTTTCCCTCTGAGCCACATCATTACTTCTCCCATGGGAATAGCATGACATATGGGACGAGCCCATAAAGGGTCTTCAGATGGCCACGAACCGACCGGGCAGGGGTTAGATGCCCCTGCCCGGTAACATCATGCATAGAATGGGTTCCAGTTTCGGACCGACGTTTCATCAAATGGTATGCAAGGCTCTGGCTTTTATTGAATTAGTTCATTTTTCACTTTTGCAGTCGGCTTGGTTGACATTCTTATATCGGGTGAGGCAAAAAAAAACCGCCGCTCTTGGAATGTTTGTGGCGCCTCTGAAACAGGAGCTACTGTAAAACAATGAAGTTTCTTTGATACACACCTATCTGCATCCGGGATCTGAAAATTTTTGCCCGTTTATCTCGAGTCGTTTTAGCACACGAGTGACTTTATAAAAGCAACTTGAATTTAATGTTTGCACTCGCACCTGGACGCCGACGGAAGGACCTGCCCCACTCACTAGGAATTACTATTCTTTTCAAGTTTTTTTTTTCACTTGAGAATCCCCTGGGGAGACCTCTGAATCGTCCTAACGTCAAGCAATTTGCAGATAGGAACATTGCATCCTAGGATTATCATCTTGAAAAACAATTACTTCTTCCACAGCGACGCAGTTTCCTTCAGTTCCGGCTAGTTTTAGTCTTCCGCTCCTTCTTTTCCTCTCAGATGTACCGGTTTCTCGCAGCTTGTGAATCAATCTCTTAATAGTAGGGCTGCATTTCTTTCATCCTTTACCAGAAAATTCTTGAAAAATTCTGCCCCGCCCCATCCTTTCGCAAAAGAGTAGTATTTTTATGGGCAGACAGAGGAGCTCTGGTCCGAGATCGAAGCGCACCACGCGAACCAACTTCTCTTCCACCGATACGTTTCCTCACGCAAAAATAAAACTCGAGTTGTCTTCGCGTCTTCGCTCCTGTGCTAAAACGGCTGGAGGAAAATGAACAAGAATTTTAGAACTTTAAAGAATGCGTAGAAGTTGCAATTTTTTTGTCGAGTTATCTGCTATCTCATGAATTCCTCAGTATCTCAAAGAGCGGCGCGGTTTTTTTTGCTTCACCCGGTGCTTCCATTTTAGATCATTGATCCATACACAGTACTCGTCACAAGTCTCCCACACTCCCTTACTTTATCAGCCAAGCCGATGAAGTGATGATTATTGTATTTATGTACACTGATCACTAATGCATCACCCTGACTTCACTAATGATGACTTCACCCTGACTTTCGATGCCTTCAGAAAGACGAGTTTTTCATACTTTGTACGACTTCCAGCCGATTCCATCGGGAGTGCCTTCCACTCGCGTCTGATTCCTGACACAAGAGACTGATAAGTTCGAAGTTTTTTTCCTTTTTCTTTTGCAACCGCATCTCGCGTGGTTTCCACACGTTTTCGATCCGGTCGAGGTCCGCCCGAGCGGTCGGCCGATCGAGTTTTCTTCTCCCATTCTCTGCTCTCCACTCAGTTGCCGGCTTCGATTCGTGCTTCGGGTCATCGTCTTTCTGCAGTTTCCACCAGTCGATTCGGGACGGAATCGAGGAATCGGTTCCTAGCTGATTACGGAAGACTCTGCTCGAAAAGCAATCCCACACGTTCACCTCTGTGGGGTACTTTACGGTTCGGGAGACTTCCTTTTTTTCCCGGCAGATTCTAGACGCGCCCTTTTACCCGATTCAGACGCGTCGTCGTCTCACCCGAGAAGATCGGTCCCAATCGATCGACAGGTGGGTTTCAGCTCGTTTCAAACGATCGTCTCGATGGTCCTCAGTGAGCGGAGGCTTGGACATCGGAGGATCAAAGGAGGATGCAAAAAACCGCCCCCCGCGTTACAAACCAAAACAGGTGTCAATCGATAGATCTTGATGAGTAGATAAAATTTGTCAATGGGCACAAATCTGTCAGAGAGTGCGATCATTGAGTTACAGATCATCAAAGTTCAAATCTGTTGTTAATTCTTTTGCTACGTTTCAATATAAATTACACTTGGTAATAGATGCAATCGCTTTTTAAAATTAAAATAGACATCGTTCAAAAATGTTCAACAAGAAGAATTCTACAATACCATTCTCAAGTGTACTGTGTTGTCCGTGAACGCATTTAAAAGGAAGTAGACAGTTAGAGACGAGAACTATCTTTATTAAAAGGAAGTCCTAAGAATACATATTCTGAATAATCGGCAGAGACTGCCTTACATTTATACTCAAAAACTACTTAAAGCATAATAATAAACAACATTATTGATTATATCTCAATATAGTTAGTTGCACTAACTATTATTCACGTAAACCGTACCAGGGGCAGTAGTATTGCATTAAAGCGTGATGTTAGGCCTTGTTAGGTATGAAGTATTGTGTGCTAAAGCACGCTTCATTGCAATAACGCTGCCTCTGGTACGATTGATGTAATACTTTACGACTTTATATTTAAAAAAAACCTGATCTGGAACATGCAGCTACCTCCTCGTGGTGACGGCTGGCAACGGGCTACTCCCGAAATTCAAATGCCAGCAAAGTTGCTGAGCGACATCTGCGTAGTATTTGAGACCAGTGATGAAGAACCGACTTGATTTTATTTATTATTATTATTATGTGCAGATTCACCCTAACGGGTAGCAAATGAAAGTTTGGTGGTTTAATTTGTTTTAGTTTTTTTCATACACATGGTTTATATAATTGAGTATGGTATCGTTTGAGTCCTTTTCAAAGATGTATCTCCCGACAATGCATTTAATACATTTGTAAGCAAAAAAATTAGAGCGACCGAAGATTTGAACTTCGATGACCTAAAACTCAACGATCGCACTCTCTGACAGATTTGTGTCCATTGACAACTTTGATCTACTCATCAAGATCTATCGATTGACACTTGTTTTGGTTTGTAACGCGGGGGGCAGCGGTCCCATAGAGAGTTGGCATCCTCCCCCCGCTTCATTCGATCGGCGCCGAATGGTACATGGCTGATCTCGACTCCTTTCCTCTTGAAACGATTCTCGATGTCGCGGGTCGTTGCGAACACCTCTCGATCGGCGGGCGAAAGAATCCGTTCTTCCTGTTTCGGCGTCGTCGCACGAAGTCGGCCAGAACGAGTCATATCTTCAGATCTTTTGATTCCTTCCATCGATCGAGCCGATGCTTCACGGTCCTCTCGTCACACTCGACCGCTTCCGCCACGGCCTTCGATCCGAGCTTTGTACACAACGGATGGCAAGAGAGGAAGAGGATCTCGTCACGCTGACGGATGGGTAAAGCCATATCTCACGAGTCATTATCGAAGCTAACGCACACGGAATGAACACTGATAAACATTCGGCAAAAGCCGTCTATTTATAGTGGTCTCATGGATGTTCCAGAAAGTTTTAGAACATCCTGGGAAGTGGGAGACTCATGACGAGCATTGTCTTTGGTAAGTAAATCATGAGGATAATCAGAGAAATACAGATAACTTTCGGATCCACATGACAGTCATGACTGTAGGAGCGTATCACGAAAATCGAAGGTGGCTTCTGTTTCCTGGATAGGACTTTCCTGAAATTCAAAGATTTATTGTTCCATAAGCCAACCAGTCCTCCAAGAAAAGTTATTTTCTTCTGACAAATGATAATGATGTCAGTCTCTAAAAGTCTTGTTCTGCTTCCTTCGGGGAAATTTTTTTTTCTGCACCGAGGAACAATCTAGACGACGTAGGCACATCCAGATTAAATATGATCGACTGCGAGACCTAAAATAAACAGGCTTTTGGAATTTGATTAAACATGTGGCACAAAGGAGACTTTATGATTAAAGAAATAAGAGAGAAGCAAGAGAGGATCTGTCAGAGGAGTGGAGAAAGTCGCGGTCAATTGGGCTTAACAGAAGTCAGTGAGCAGTTTCGAGAAAAAGAAAACGTGAAGAGTTTGAATACTTTTTTGAAATGATGGTTTGGCCAAATGACAGTTCAAAATAGGCATGTCATGAACGAATTCAGAGGTCCTGATTAGGCTTATATTATCGTGCATGGAAATTCCCAGATGTGTAGGAGTTCCGCCGACATCTTGCTGCACGAGAATGATGCCGCTGCGAAGAGAAGGTTGAGAATCGATGCCCTGATGCAATGGAGGCGAGTGAGCATCCTAATGATCGCCCGAAACAAGCACTCGGAAGGAGTTCACTGATGAGATGAGGAACAGGAACTCCTAATAGTGCGTAGGAAAATGGAGGAGAGTTTGCAAGTCATAGGATGAGGCCATACCAAGAAACTTAATGAACGCCCGAGCAACGGGGGGGAAGAGTGATAACCACTACCAATATCATTGATTGCGCCTCTTTTCTTTTTTCCTTTCCGCAACCTACTTCCATATCGTGCCCATAGTGAGAGTTCAATCTTCATCCGACGAATCTTCATTTTATGGAACGAGAAATGTAAATTTTATGGGATTAGAAATGTTCAGTTTACGGAAAGCTACACATATCGATGTTCATTCCGGAATTCTTATATTCTTAGGGGAACCTTTTGTCGAAGATACATTTTACAGCACCAAATTCAAATACGGTTCCTTTCCAACAAATCTTTTTTTTTTTTACATCAAATCATCAATGTTATTCCTGATTTTTTTCCCTCGAGAAACTCAGTAAAACACCGCCGCTTTAAAAGGGGAAAAAAAAACAAATCCTTGCCGATCCGCAGAATTTTTAAATAGCCGGCCGGTTAAAGGTTAAGGTCCTAATGCACAAACTTCATTTAGGGGTGGTAAAGGGGCCTTCAAGCTAAAGAGCCCTTTTCACCCGTATAAGTCCATGTTTTCTTAAAGGACCGCTAACTAAAGGTTTCAGCATTCAGGCCTAACTCTACAGCCGTGCTGGGACGACGTCTCTCAGTGCAATTTCGCTCAATTTATTCGAGGTGGATTAATTAGGATTTGGGAAGCAGATCTTGACATGCCGTCGCACATCACCTCATCTAAATACCTCATTTTTTACTCATATTTCCTCAGGTTTTCCGTGATTCATCCAGCTGATGTCGGACGTAAGTATTATCGCGAACACCAACGTGAGTTGGTATACGGAATGGCCCAGAAGTGGGGCTAGGATCGCTTCATTCATCCCTACCCCGATCAAGTTGACCACCCTATAATTGATTATTTAGAGGTGTGAGAATTAGGATACGAGTGATTGCCCATGCGTGTGGTACCTCGGTACTAGAATAAATAAAAATTTGGTGCCTGCAGAGTTTACATTAGGATGAAAGGGGCCTGTAAATACAGAAGTTTACATGGGGCTGTTCCGCAACTGGAAAGGCCACAGAGATAAGGTTCGGCGCTAATTCCTGCCGGCTCGCAAGGGGCTCAGTCGAGGTGCCCCCCGCCCAGAAAGGGTTCACTTCATTGTTAGGATATTATGAACCAAAACAAAATAAACCGAAACGAACCAACTTTAAAGTCTAAACTAAACCAGGATTTCGCGAAACTAAATCGACACCAGAAATCCTCCCTGCGTTGTCATGTGAACTTGGCTGCAAGTAGAATGGTATTTAATTGGATTGCATTCGGCAGCAGAGAATTTCTCAAAAGAAAGTTCAAGAGGTGTAAAGCAAATTCGCAAAAGGTCTCTGGTTCAGGCAAACAGTTTTAACGCTCACGAAATCGATTAGATTTTCTGCAACAGCGGATAGCGATGAACTTTCAATTTTCGCGAATTCGTCGATCAATTTACTCCGCGTTTGCTTTCGGTGCTGCTAGCTGCAGACGACTCGACTTATTTTTACTCTTTACTGACTGGCTTTTGTAACGAGAGCCATGAAAATCATTCCGCATGAGAGCTCTAAAGGCAGACTTTTAGGCTATTACATTACAGAAAATAAAGAAGGCTATGAAAAAATCGCTCCAAGACACAAGGGGGCAACTACCACTCCCTGCCCCCCGAAATGACGTCCCAGCCTAGGGTCCAAGCCGAATATCGTTCAGGGAGGGAAAAGGTGACCAAGATAATCTCGAACATCTAGAGCAGGGCTTCCCAACCTTTTTCACGCGTGACCTCCTAAATCACGACCATACCATTCAGGACCCCAAGAACTGGCCAAAGTTCGACAGGCTCCCCCACCAATGCGCTAAAATCTCAAAAGAAAAACAAAACTTGGTTTTTAGCTGCTGGTTCGCGACCCCATTTGGGGTCGCGACCCTGGGTTGGGAAGCACTGATCTAGAGTAACTTGAAAACTCGAACATCCTGAGCTTAACTGTGGATTCTCGAGTGACCCTTGCCTTCGTGTGGCAGGGCGTATTCCCGTGCCCAGTCCCCACCCTCCGCGCCGTCATACAATGTCAGCCGAAGGAGATTGCGATTTAACCGTTTGAGAATTTATACCTGACTCATACATGAATCCAAGCCGGGTTTGTATGAAACCTCTGGAAAGGGTTTTACAAATAACCTTTTCGAACGGAGGAAGAACAAGAATAGCAATCCAGGGACAATGCACAGAACGGATCCGAAAGCGGACGGGCTTTGAAATTTCTATTTTGGAACATAGAAGGACGATAAACAAAGATGGATGAAGAAATATTTTGTACAAGTTTGATATTATTGCACTGGTGGAAACGTGGCAGAGCCGAGAAGGAAGATTCAGCATACCAGGGTACAACAGTTACGAAAGAATGGGCAAGAACAGGAAAGGAGGGAGACCATCAGGAGACATCGCAATATACAAGGAAGAAACAATTCCAGCCTCAAAACAGAAGCGGGAGGGTGGAAATTGATTTTTGTTTGTATATATTTCCCGCCAGTTGGCTCAGAATATGCAGATCTCAAGTGTATTTCGAAATTAAATACATTTCAACAAGAAACAAGAGAAGAGTATCCGGATCACAAGTTGCTGTTAGTTGAAGATTTTAATGCCAGAGTAGGCTCGGTGGAAGCTAGTGACGGCCTGTTTGGGAAAGACGAAGCGGAAAATTCAATAGTAGACTTGAAAGAAATGAAAAGTCAAGATCCTATATGGGATGCAAGAGGCAGGGCGCTTCTCGAAACTCTCCAAAGAAATGACTTGATGCTTAATGGAAGAGGAGAAAAGGATGGAATAGCCCACTATACATGTGAAACCCCTAATGGCGCTAGCGTGGTGGATTTAGTGCTCGGTGAGGGAGATCTTTGGGAGGACGAAGCCCGCTTGTGCGTGGGAGAAGACTTTGGAGCATCCCACCACTTCCCCATATACCTTGAGATGGAACGAGGATGGGATAGAAACCAAAAAGATAAGCATAGTAGTATCGGAAACACCCACGCAATTAGAAGATTTCGATGGAAGGAAGATGAGGCCGGCTTGGTGAGGGAGAAAATGAGGTGAAAGGATGCGGAGGAACAAAAAAGAAAAATAAGAAACTTGCAAGAAGGAGGACACACAATAGAAGCTTTACAAGACTTCTACTGTACAAGTATTTATATTGGATATTCGCATCAATGGAAGAACAAAAAATACTGATAATTCAACGTGACAGAGGAATGAAATGTAAGTATAACGGGGAATTGCTACGAATGAGGACTAACATGAGAAGAGCACTAAAAAGATTTCGACAGGTGAACACTGAAGAGTTAAGAATGGAGTTTCTAGAGAAAAAAGTCAGGTACCTCAATCTAGTACGAGAGAACAAGAGGAGGGAAGATGAGAAGAAAAGAGATACACAAGGCCCTGGAACAAAGAAACCAAGCGACAATTTGGACGATTGTGAGGAGGCATCGACAAGGAAGGACGACGTGGGCGGGAACCAGATCTCTCCCGATAAAAGAATTGCAAGAACATTTTGAGACTGCATTAAAGAGAGACATGCAAGGTACAACACCTCTGAAAGAAGAGGCACCAAAAGGAGAGAGAGATTTGGAACTGGATGGAATGGTTACGGCAGAAGAGCTGAGAAAGGGGTTGAGGGAAATGAAGGCGAAGAAGGCTCCCGGAAATGATGGCCTATCTGTGGAGATGCTTCGAGCGCTGAGCGAAGAGGACATAGATATCCTTGCTAGAATTTTTACTGGGATGTACGAAAGAAGCAGATGCCCCGAGGAGTGGAAAAATAGTGTTATAGCTCCCCTATATAAAGGGAAAGGCTCTCCGAGAGAGGTGGATAATTATAGAGGTGTCGCTCTTCTACCTGTATTAAGTAAACTGTTGGGTAGGGCGCTGCAGAAAAGATTGTTTTGCTGGATCATTCCTTGGGAACAATTCGGGTTTATGAAGAGTCGGTCGACGATGGATTGCGCCTTCATCTTGTCGACGCTGGTCTCGCGTGAACTACAGAAGGATGGTGGTAGACTCTATGTAGCGTTTGTAGATTCGAGAAAGCGTTTGAAAGCGTCAGGAGAGAACTGTTTATATCGAAACAATTTGTGATGTTTCTGAAGTCCATGTACATGAATGTGAGGGCTTCCAAACGAATTAATCAATGGACAATAAGTGAAGGTTTTACAAATAACATCAGAGTAAGACAGGGATGTCAACTTTCCCCTTTACTGTTTGTGCTATTTCTTGCTGATCTTACCTTGAGGATGAACGTTCGCAAGGCCCTTGGATTGGATCATTGCAGATACAATGTATGATGTACGCAGATGACTCGGTCATTATTTCCCAAACGCCAGGAGGACTGCAAAACGCTTTAAAGGGATTGCAAAGATATTGTAAAGAGTGGGAACTACAAGTAAATGAGAAAAAGATTAAGGATATGTTATTCAGTAAAGGGTGGCGGAGAAAGAAGGGAGAGAACTGGTTTTACGGAAAGGAGAAGCTGGAGGTGGTGAACAAGTTCTCATATTTAGAGGTAGTGTATTCTTTCCTATAATGGAAAATGGACTAGTCAACTCCAGAATGTAACTCTGAAAGGTAACAAAGCGGGGAATGCCTTGAGATCCTTCTGCATGAAATACTCTATTACTCTAGCAGTCTGGCAATAAAATCATTTGACGCATTGGTGAGCAGTGGAATGCTTTATGGGGCAGACTTTGAGGCTTTGAGAGAAATTAGGGAATAAAAAGAATGCAAACAAGGTTTTTGAAGAGCATTACTGCGGTAGGGAAGGGAGCGCCAAGCGATACAATTCTTTTGGATCATGGAAGAGTGGAAATGGTCTACATACAGTGGCACAGAATTCTAAAATATTGGGCAAAACTGAGAGAAGATGAGCATCCAAATATCAAAGAATGCTTCAGAATTCAGTTAAGGTGGACCCAAAAAGGACGAAAGTCCTTTTTGTCCTTGGGCCGCAGATGTCAAGTCGACTCCAGACCAATCAGGTAGCGGAGAGCAGCGGAGGGTTCCTGACATGTCCCTTGAGGTCTTTCAGGACGACACCAGTTTTGCCTATGATGATCGGGACGATGGTGGACTTCATTCCGCACAACTGTTCCACTTCCACTTTCAGTTTGAAGTACTTCTCCAGTTGGGGTGGGGGAGGGGAGGGGGGGGGGGGGGGGGGAGAGCCCCAGGAATTCACTTGCCCTGGGCCTCGCAACTTCTTGATCCGGCCCTGGATATGGGCTTCCAGTGATTGATGGCAAGAACAGAACAGAAATCCACGTAGGGCTTCTATCAGAAGGTGAAGAGGAGCTGTAGTCCAGAAGAATATATATTGATGACCGCTACCGGATAACGGATAGAATATGTCCAGTAGGAATGGAACCATTTTTTTTTTTAGGGCTTCCTCATGTGTTGCCATGGTGTGCGTGACTTGCTGACTCTCCATATAAATAGAGTAGGGGCCCTCGCCAACAATCAAGGGTTCGGGGACTGCAAGAGCCACATCCTGGAAAATATAAAAGAAAAGAATTTATTTATTTAAGAAAGGGGGAAATTTAGTAATAGCGTGTCCACTTAACAGGTTGACCGCCAAGAGGCGCACCGGTGCGCCTCACTGGATGGGAAAATCAATAGGCCAGCATTGCCGTGGCGGTCAACGTGTTAAGGATTACTGTCAACATTGTCGATTTTGGCATGACCGTATCTCAATGGGTAAACGCAAGATTATAGGAAGGGAAAGCTCAATATTAAAACAGCTGAATTATGCGAGGAAGGGGGGGGGGGATATTGAGCGAGGCTGATCAGCCGAGGGCGTCGTCGGGTCCTAAGCCTGTGGCAACGCCCTGAGCCCCCCCCCCACCCCTTCCCTGTGTAAGCCTCTGCCATCGAAATAGTACGTGTCTACGCAGTCAAGACCGTTCGCTTCGACCCACGTTTATTGCGTCAAAGAGCAAAAGATATTAAGAACTCGGAAACCTCTTTCGGAGAATCCAGATGAAGGAATCGTCGATGTGAACCACCATTCCTGGCCTTCCCATCAGTGGTACCGTGCTGAAAGCAGCAACCAGCAATTTTCTCAAAAAGTTGAATCGGTCGGACAGCCACGTTGTTTGCACCGAGCAGGCTTTCGAAGTCTTGTTCGGTGCATTTTATGTCATTTGAGTTCTCGATATCTTTTGCTCTTTGACGCAATAAACGTGGGTATGAACGGACAGTCTCGACTGCGTGGACACGTACTATATCGATGGCTGGTGCTTACGCAGGGAGAGGTAGTCTCAGTGTTGCCAGGGGGCTTCACAATGCCCTTGGCTGATCGGCCTCGTCGCAACCCTTCCCCCTCCCCTTCCCCCTCCCCTTCCCCCCCTTCCCCCCTCGCGTAAGTCAGCTGTCTTAATATTGAGCTTTCCCTTCCTGAAATTCGGTATACGTTCCTGAGAGATGGCCATCTTAAGCCGACTAAGTTGACAGTAATCCTTAAGTGGACACGTACTTTACTATTACTGAAAATGTTGAGTTAATTATTTTCACGAGTGAACAGAGCTAAAGTAACGCGGAAAAATATTCCAAAATGGTTTCCTTTAAACCTGCTTCAGATTTAAATGTTGACACCCATTGTGGTCTCCAGTTTCTTGCATGGATGAAGATTCAAGATTCAAGTTTTTCTTCATTATTTTAGCTCCTATAAGTGCAAGAAGGCGTTCTTTCGAATTGCTAATATCCAACCTCACCCCACCTGGATCGGTGAACTCGGGTCGAAGGTTAACAACGCAAACCCGTTGGTTTTGGGGATACTGATATAATTCTGCCATGGTAGACACTTAAGGAGCCTCCCATCTGGGAACTCACAAAAATATTCACCAGAGACGCGTCAACCGATGGATTTAGGCCTACGTTGCCGGTATAACCAGGGATATCGATTTGGAATACGACGACCCGGATGCACGTACCGTGATGACGTTATGCTGAAACAGCTCGCCGCAAAAACATTATCGTACGAGAGTGATGCACTTCGGTGCCCCTGCCGAGGGGTTCGCAAAGACGAAAAAGAAAATGGGACTTGCTTCACTTGGTGTGATCGACTGCCACGCCATCTCCATCTCCATCAATTTCTCTTTCTCCATCTTTCCTTCAGGACGCTTGCATCCATTATTTCTCCATGCGAGTGTCTTATTTACTATGGCAGTACCGATGCATCGGCAACTACCGGAATCGGCCGTCGGTGTAGGGCGCGAAACTTGCTACCCTGTAAATACCACTACCGTTGTGAAAGTTGCGTCCGCTGAAATCACTACCATAGTAAGATCCACATACGCAGGACCCACAATAGTCACGCGAAAATGACTACTGTGAGCCGAGACTGTTAGCAATTGCTTCACACTAAAGTCCATCAATGGACTTCAGTGTGAAGAACGGGGTCGTCCTTCCTTTTCGCCTCTTTGTCCTCCACACGAGAACTTTTCCTGCTTCGTTTCCCTAGACGCACATGACTCACGTACTCTTACGGTAATCAGAGTGGGGGAAGGAGGAATTAATCATGTGTATTCCTCCTGAAGTGTGTAGAAGAGTTGCAAGAATCTTGTCCCATTCTGTTCAAACATTTCCTACACCTTTCTCTTCCTTTCATTATGGTGTGTTACGATGAAATGAAACCATATTATTTCATAATCCTTATGAAAATACCTTTCTTTTGGTACCTTGTTCATCCTGATATTGCATGTTGATGGAAATTGCTTTGACTTTTACGACATAATTTTATGACATAATTAATGACTATTTTAAAAGAAATCGAGGGAAAATACATGATTTAGTTAAGTTTTAATTTTAAAGTGATAATGTTAATATCCTGTCATTGTAAGGATGGGACAACCCTGGAACCGACTGGGGTAAACACAGGAAACCAAACTCGTAAAAACACATTAAGGAGGTTACAAGGTCCTGAGGACTTCAAATGATTAAGCCAGCGCGACTTTCAAATTAGCCAATCACCCGGGTATAAGTTGTCCTGATTCCGTCTCCAATCCGGATCCCGGATTTTGAGGAAAGTACTCTGGCTCCTCCTAGAGGTACCGAGGATATAGGAAGGAAACTTAGATGCCGGAGTCAGTCGCTATTTGGAAGGCACCACTGTGACCTTACCAGATTCGGAGCTGACTCCAGGACAACCAACAAACTGCCAGGTTAGCCCTGTTCCCTTGGCTTTGTGAGGAAGTGTGGCCTGAGCGAGAGAAAGTGAGATAAAACAGTAAGAATATTCATTCAAGGTCAGAAGATTGTCTCGTCGGATCCTTCTCCCATTCAAGTTTCTTTCTTATATTGATTACTGTTATCCTTTTAAAGAAGTTCCGTTTCATCTGAAGTACCTTAAGAAGATTTTGATAGAATTCTTGTCGAATTCCTTAATAAGTACAGAGTATGACTGTTTCTTTTACTAATTAATTATTGTCTTTATTTGTAATAAACTCAAGTACTTTGTACACGAGAGTTCCATTTTTCAGAACTTGTCTGGATCGAATCTGCCTTACCGCTCGAATCTACGAAAAAAACCAAAACCATCATTAAATTCGAACTCCTCCATTTTTTTTTTAGTATCTGGTAACAAAAGGCGTTATAGTTTTATAGCAGCAATAATATTGATTTTGACATTTCTCCTTGATATATTTTTTCTTGAATAAAAGTGCTTACCAGGAGTATACGATATGAGTCAAATTTGATCAATATTCGCTCATATTGCAAATCCCTGGAATCCTTTTTTTTTTACGAGAGTAGATTAAATTCAGAAGCGTCGCGCTTTGGATGCGGTTCTTCGGAAGAGGTTTCCTGCCCACTCCCAATAATACTTCTCGAATACACCAATTAGGACTTCTGGCCTTCTCTCACAACTTAGTTGAGAGGCCAAAAACGAAAGTAGTCCCAGGATCCACGGCACCCTTCCCGGCTTCTCGCGACACGGGTCGAGAACCGCTGCTCTAAAGCATGCAAAGCACGTTCCACTCCCAAACGGGAATGGCATCCCGGAGAAATTATTAACAGTTTTTGGAATTGTCAGGGGGAAAACGTAATTAAAGAAGGAGATTAGCTGTCAAAGTGCCTTTGTTCCTCCGAGAAATCAGCACAACGCCGCAAGCAAATCTCGGATTCCCGCAGGGGGAAAGGAAGAAGGAAGGAAGATGATGGGAAGGAAAAGAAGGAAAAGAAGGAGGAATGCAAAGTATGCATCCTTCCAATTTCTCACTTTCCTCGCCTCATCTTCATTCCTCTGGTTTCCTGTTCCATCTCCCATTGGTTCTTCGGTGTCTTCGCGTGTCTCCTTTTTTTCTCAGAGAAGCATTTCGTTTCCGTGTTTTGTTACTATTTTATATTCTCTTGACTTATATTCTCTAACTAGTGAGAAACAAACTCGCTGAGGTAGCGCCTTCGGCGCCCCATTATCTAGGATAGTCATTAAATCATTAATTTATTTTCGAAGTAGCAAAAACGTATCCAGATTTTTATCGAAATCATTACTCAGATTATTTCTTGTGTGCCTAACGTCGAATATCTTTGTGCCCCTTTTTATCAGCGGAAAATAAATCGTGGAATACTTCCCTTCCATAATCCGCCCTGAAGGGGCATACTTTTAAAGTGTGATTTTTTCTTTACTCAGCTATTCATTAGGTAATTCTGCGCAAAAAAAGTTTCAATTTTCTATCGTTCTCCGTTTCATTGGTTCAAAACACATTTGGGAAAATGCGCCTTTTGCAACAAAAAAAGGGCCCTGAGTGCTTTTACCTAACAAGTACAACTTTTTTTTTTTTTTTACTGAAATCAGTACTCAGAGAACTACATGCCTACCAAGTTTCAGCCTTATACGTTTGCCCTTTTTGCTGGTGAAAATATATATTTGGAAAATTCGACCCACTCAAAAGCTATGCCCTGAGGGGATGCACCACAAAAGCTTAATTTTCCCTGGACTCAACATCACGTCAGTTATGTGTTTGCCAAGTCTCACCCTTCTATTTCAGCTTTCAATGTTCATTAGTTTAACTGATGCAAACAAATTATTTGAAAACATCTCCCTTTGAAATTTGTGCCCCCTGGGCATTTACTTTCAAAGTCTGAATTTTTCTTCGCGCAGCATCCCAATAGGTAGTTATGTACCAAGTTTCACCTTTCCACACTAGCTCAATACGCCAGGAAAAAAAAAAATCATTGGAAACATAGGCTCACAAAAATATGCCCCAAGGGCATGAATCTAAAATTTTTCATTTTTCCTGAACTCATCGTCTCGGTAGGCACGTCCATGGGAAGTTTCAGCTTTCCATGTCTCTCTGTTTTACTCAAGCAAAAATAAGGTTTGGGGAATGAGTAACAGGACATTGAAGGCAGAAAAAAACAAAAGGGAAACCTAGGAATGTCCGGGAATTGAACCCGGACTTTCTGATTGAAAGTCAGAGATGCTACTACTACTAGAGATGGTAAGTCAGTCAGTCACGATCGTCTATATATATTAGATGGCCACCTTAATGTACCCGAGAACCCAGTATGAGAGGCCCTTCTTTCATAAAAAGCCAGTCGTTATTTACCATACTAATACGATCATGAGATCTTACATTCCGCTGCTATCGGTAGGATAAGGATTTGGGAATGCAGCAGTTATGAACGCATTTCCTGCATTGCGTTTCCACATCTTCATGAAAGGTGGAAGGTCCAGGAGGTATATGCCCTTTGCCCTGGCTCCGGGGGGTGGGGGTTGGCTACTCGGGAGAGAAGGAATGCACCAGGGGTGACACGCGCGTGTGGAAGGGGTGAAGTATGGCCTAGAGTAGATCCTCCTGGTCACACTCGCTCCATCTCCTGTTCTCCCAGTAATGGTCCATTCCCATTCTCTTTTGAAGGCATCATAAAAATCGGTTACCATGTCTTCTCTATTGTTGCCAGTCTCCAGAAATGTCAGCAAAAGATTCCTCTGCGAAGTCTACATACGTTAATCATGCTCTCTGAGACATTAATCCTGCCGTTGTGTGACTATGCCCCCCCCTTAACGCGCACTCTCCCAACCTTTCCTTTCGCTCAGATTCTAACTTTCCCAGTCAAAGCAATTCCTATCAATTTGACCTCGCCTAGAGCAATGCACAATTCCGCCTCTTTTCTCAAGATTTCTCCATGAGAGAGGACGTCGGGAGCGATCATGTTCACATCACTATAACGTAATTTCCCTCACCAGCTTCCGCCTGCAACCTGTTACACTAACATGGACACTCGTAATGCCAACTGATCCAGTTTCTATGACACTATTGATGCTATCCCCCCAGGATATCCACCAGCTGGACGAGGCAGTAACTGTCATGACTGGAGCGATCCAAATACCTCAAGAACTAAATATTCCCAGGCTGCAGTCTTCCTTTAAATCGTGCAATATCTCATAAATTGCACTCTATAAAATTCAAGAAAGGAGACAACTTCTTAGATATCTCCACCGTTCTCAAGACTCCGCCTTTAAACCTGTACTCGATCAACTCTATCAAGAAATCAAACTCATAACTTAAAGACGAGAGCGGATAGTAGGCCTTTTAGAATAACTTTAGCTTGCAACTTAATGCATAAGACGACCATGCTAACTTTTGGGAGCTTTTCAAACGTATAGGAAACACTATACAGTGAAGCATAAACGTACGCTGATGTGGATAATTTGTATATTATGAGAAACAAACGTATGTCGTGAAATACGTTCTTTAAAAAGGGACCGAGCAAAATAAGTTACAAATATGTACCCCTCTTATCTCTACTCAAAAGCAAGGGATGGGGTCTTTTCTTTAGTATCCCATGTGTACATCATTTCGGACTTAAGGACGTTTAAAAACCTGCACATTATTCACAATTTTTTGTTGCAGGAGGTTTGAAGTGAGTTTTAATGACTTTCATCATCCGCCATCACGTCTCGAATATTGGGCAAAGTGTCACAGATGTGATGCAGACAGCACGGTATGGTCTCCACAATACAACAGGACGTTCTGACTACGTCTCCACGACGCGACTGGAGGGAACTGAAAAATTCCCACCTGTAAGTGACAGGTCAATTACATATGGCATAGCCATGTACTTGACGGAAATTCACAGGTCAGTTTTTACCACCTATTAACTTTTTATGAAATGGGTTCTCTCCAAAGTTACAAGCTTATGATCCCAACACTTATTTCTACCGATCCTGTAAAATTGGGGTCTATGCTGACCAGACATGCATCGACCTTCAAGGCGATTGAGAAATCTTCCTATTCACCTATGGATAGTTTCCTCAAATCGATAATTGTGAACTTCAATAACAGGAGAGATCTGGCAATACTGATGCTGTTTCGCTTCAGGAATTATGCAGACGGGTTTTTGCCTCAGATCTTCTAAGTTGAATAGTTTATAGATCCATCTGCGTTTTGGACGAATGCGGATTGAAACATTGAAACATTTCTAAACTCATCATTTGATCATTCCCGTCATTCTCAAGATTATTTCGAATGAAAAGAAGATGATACAGCACGCAATAATGTTTTCGAACTTGAACGCAATTAATTAATATTTTTGAGGTCCAATGATGATAATAGGTCATATAAATAATGCGATGGGCAAGGTATTATAATATGGAAACATATAATATAGATGGCGAGTTTTCATCTATTTCGAAATGTCAAAAATAAATTACCATTGCAATGTAGCATTCACAACGTATGAACGTTCAAATAGTACAGGGGAACACAAAGATTAAATACACTTACTTTTTTCCAACATTTTATAACTTCCTTAAACAGCTAACAACCGGGGACAACACTATTAGAAATTGCAACAATTTCAATAGATAATGTCAGCAAAATGACTCGAAATAGCCACCTTTTGCTTCCACGCAATCACACAGTCCTTTTGAAAAAACGTCGACTGCGGTACGCAGCGTTTCTTGGGAGATTTTGAGCCATTCCGTTTAAAGGGCACGCTCCAGGGACTCGACTGATGCATGTGGAGTAGCATAGGCTTTGTTCTCCAAGATGATCCACACAGAAAACTTCAACGGGTTCAGTTCGGGACTATACAGAAGCCATTTTGCCGGGGTGATGAAATCACGAAATTCTTCGTTGCAGAAGGCCTGAGTGATGTTCGCCTTTTGGGCTGAGGCAGTCCTGTTGATAAGTCCATTTGCGGTTCCCAAAGAGCTGCTTGGCCCAGGGCTTTACTGTACCCTCCAGGATGATGTCATGGTAGACAGTCGTGTTGATCTCTTTATCATAAGGCAGGAAAACCAGTGATGGGCTCTCTCGGTATCACTCTCTGGAGTGATACCGGCCCGCACCATCACGGGAGCTGGTTTCTAAGGACGAGTAATACCACGGTGGCCCATAGAGATGCCCGACGACTCTGCTGCCCATACTCGGTCATTTTTAGAGTTAAAGGATCGTTCTATCGTGAAGAGCTTCTCATCAGAAAAGAGGATATTGCGATGGCCACCATCTGGGAACCAACGGAGCAGCGACTGCTATCGTTGCAGCCTGTCTTCGCTTGTTCCATGAAAAATTGAGGATTATGTAACTTGAAAGACCGAATATTCACCTTGTCCTTGATCATTCGCTGGAGCTATTCGGGATTTATCGTCGTCGTTTGGGCCATTCTTCTCTGCGATTGCTCCGGATTGCGACGAAGTCGAGATCAAACTCTTTTCATGTTGACAGTGGTTGACACAGACTTTGTTAGACCTGACCGATGACGATTCTCAGTAGAGTTTGTCTCAAGGAACCGCTTGGTAGTATGTTTGATGAAATTCCTGTTGTAGCTGTTGTTGAAGATCTCAGAGGGAAATTTCCTAGCTTCATGCAAACTGATGACAGCCGACCGACGATCATCATTGGACAATGACATGACGAAACTAATAGGGGTTCGCAAAGTTTTTGTGAAACTAATTCCCTCGTACCATAAGCTTTAAATCGAAACGAAACCAAAATTTTCCATGTTAGCTCAGAACCAGCAACGTTTTTTTCAGAAGTGTACAGGACTTTTGTGTCCCTCTGTAGATGAAACAATTGGCTTAACCTGTAGAGAATGGAACGTCTTTGTTGTGAAGAAGAAAGTGTACACATACAAGGAAATGTATTTCCTGAGTAAAATGTTTGAATTTCCTTGCCGTGAACGATAGTGCTCTCTGGAAGAATGTGTCTCTCTGACCCCCATGACCATTGTAACTTTCTGCATTATGAAAAAAGCTATGTTTAACGAGATGAAAAACTAAGTCTCTGGGGTGGCAATCGCTAGAAATGACATTGTTTATCAAGACAACCAAAAGGTAATATAATTTGTGACATGAAAGGGATTGGGTTCTAACCTTTGCAGTTGATTAGGGGAAATAAAAGATGGCTCTCTCAAAAAGTGACCATCTGTCAATATACACAAGGGGAAAATCTGTCTGTGTGGGTTATTCCAGGAAACTCCTCCGAGGTGAATGATTCCGTTCCCAAAACGGATTTTTACGAGTGAGGTGTCAAGTGAAAGTTCATGACCTTAAGCAATACCTATTGAGTAAAAAATGCAAACGTTCCGCTTTGGACAATTTTGCTAAGCGTCAAAGTAACATTCCGGTAAGGCAGGCTTGCCCTGATAGTGATATTAAACCACACCAGTTCGCCCGATTAAAATCTTGGCCCGTATATGACTGGGAAATCGATCACTAACATAAATGTACGGGCTAAATGCGCAGGACGTCCGAAGCTGCATTCCACTTAGGCTTCGACGTTTTATAACTCGAAGTCTTTGGTTTAGTATTCGCCAGCAACAGATTGGAATCTAGATTACCTCCCAAGTACCATGCCCATGCTGCGTCGTGTCTAATCGAGCGAGTCGATTTACAAGTCCTTTTTATCATTTATTATCTGGGAGTTCGAAATTCGAACAATGAGTCTCACTTGAATGCTATGAAGAGGAATTTGCAAAAATCTTTATTCAGGCAATTGCGGGTTCCCTAATGCCAGAATGTATTCTTTTTTTTCAAAGTGTGAGAACTTGAAATTCGAAAACTGGACATCTATTGAGAAGCATTTCCCAAGGGAAATCTGGAAGTTTCAAATGTGTATGATGCGTCTTATTTAAAGGCGATGGGATAGAACTCTCAAGCCCAAGTTCATAGGGATAATTGTTGGGGGGATTTCAGGGGTTGGGGGGCAATATTATTCATCTGAAATAATATTTTGTCCTTAATAGGGTCAAGTGTAGAGATTAATAATAGCATTCCGCGGAAAGTCCGGGCCAGTTGCTCAGCGACGGACAATATTGATGTGGCAACTGGTGGAAATTACATTCATGTCGTGTTTTCTTCGTGTTACCAGTATCTTTCCCGGTTTACCACTGTTTTACGTAAGTCTGCAGGATTTAGTTAGTGCTCTATAATACTATTTTGAATTGCTTATATAATGACACGAAAAAAAGGAAGGGTATCAACTACTTTGTGAAGTGTTCTACTGCACATTAAAGACCTAAGTGGGAAGAGACGAGAGACTTAAGAGGAAAAGACTTAAGAGGGAAATAGAAAGTCACAGTAAGCTTATGGAAGAGCAGGACGGCGTGAACCAAACGTATTCATTCGTCTAATTTATCTCCATCCTTGCACGGGTATCATATAATAGCTGGGACAGCTTTATTGGAAATAGCCCATGCATATCAACTACCGAATGGAAGGATACGTCAACCAACCTTCGTCGGAGCTTTGTTGCCTGTTGTTATCCCCTCTCTAGGAACGTTTTTATTCCCAGAGGCAGTTGAGGAAAGGATGCTATCCTTTTCTATGTCTCTGGTGGTCTCCCATGGTACCTATAATTTTATGACGAAGAATATAAAAAGAGGTAAGTGGAAATATATAAATACTTGAACTTGCTACATATCGTTATAATAATAGTTACTTATGTAATTTTCGTTCACATTCCATTCATATTCCGAAAGGCTTCGAAATGTTCATGTTGCATCAAGCTTCCCAGGCCTGTCCGAATGTTATGGACCTTGACGACGTAGCACCGATGGCTACGCTTTGGGAATGTGCGCGCTTGTGTGTGCTTTTCATATAATCAATTACTTTATATACACACATTTTTTCAAATCCAGGATGGTCCATTTCATCCTCTGGTCGATTTGGTGTGGAGTGATGCAAGATTCAAGAAATGTTACGCTATTTATGACTCTTTTTCGGTCGTTACTTCCCAAGTACCTTTTGCGCCACATTAATATTATACAAAAACTGCTCAAGAGGAGCAGAAAAATCGATTGATTGCAGTAATCGGCACCATAAAAATGCTGGTGGCTTTTGGATTATCCTGTATTTTAAGCAAGTATTTTAAGTTAGAGCTATTCTCATGGCAACAAATGGCGCAAATTCCCTCAAGTCATACATATTTTTCAGTGAGGGTTCCAGCTAATTCTGGTTGAGTGTTATTATAGGCTTCCTGATGTTAACAACATGAAACAAGCAGAGATTACTCATTTCCCCTGAAATGCCGCATAAGAGTTTATTCTTCATACAGTGCCTTCTAAAGCAAAATTGTAAAAATCAGCTTTCCCTAAGCGAAACTGTGCAGCTACCAGTGTACTTCCCTAAAAAAAGGTAACTTTCAGGATAACATGATCCCGACCTCACGATTTTCTCTGAAATTGAAAAAGTCAGATATTTGTAAACATATTAATTTTCCAGCGGTAGAAATTGTACGTTGTGGAGTGATTACGTTACTTGGCTTCGTCACGAGAGCCTCAGCATCACACCAGCTGAGCTTCAGTCCGTTGCTCAGGATCGAGATCACTGGAGGACGCTCCTGGGAATGCTGGAACCGCGACCCCATTAAGTTGGTAAAAGCGGCCAATAAAATGTAAAAAAAAAGATACTTTTCCATATTTTCTGCAGTGAAAAACTTAAGGCCTTTGAAAAATTTGCCAAGCATCAGATTTCCACTCCTGCCCAATTTGCAACAAGGAAAATATTCTCATAATCCTACACATTTCATAGAGAGCACGTTTGCATCGAGTCAGCTCCCTTAATATTCCTATATTACTGGGACAAGTGTCATATGGAACATCTACCAACAAATCATTTCCACGGGGGAATCAATCCCAAAATAATGATTTCCTTCCTCATCCATATGGAAACGGGTACCTCTATAGCAAGATTCTGCTTTCTAGGTCATTCCATTTCATAGTAGGAAAAAATTCATTAAAGCCATTCCCAATCGCAAAAGGTGCCCTGAGGCGATGAATCTGATCAGAAAACGTTTTCTTCAATCGGAACTCTTTAAACTACAGGAGCACAAAACGTTACAATTTTACATCCATCCAAACCATCGATGAAGCATAACAGTTGCATTAGACAAAGTACTAAAATAAAATTTAGCCTGAATATACATTCTTCAGAAATATGGGTTTCCTTGAAATCTATAGTATGAAAACATCTGTTGAAATGAATGCATTTTGGGAACATAAACCTGCAGAAAATCCCTGTGGGACTGAAAGTTCAAATTGAAAATGAAATTCAAATCATTACCTTCAGAACTACCTTAATAACAAATGTTCAATATTCATCTGCTTCCTTCGAGGTGAACAGTTTATTTCAAAACACGCCCATCGCGAAAAATGTGCCATCAGAGAATGAATATGAAATATTGAAAAAATCCCGGGCAAGCTGCTCCCATTCGACAATGAGAACACGATATCATCATCGACGGATGATAGTGATGCGACAACTGGTGGAAATGACATTCATATCATGTCTTTTTTCGCGTTACCAGTCTCTTCGCCAGTTTACCACTGTGCTTAAATAGCGCCCTCTAATGTTATTTTGAGTTGTTTAAAAAAATGACACGAAAAAAAACTAGTAGAGTATCAACTACTTTTCGAAGTGTTCTACTGCACAAAGGAGGGAGACTTAAGAGAAACTTATGAGGGAAAGAGAGAGTCACCGTAAGCTTATGAAAGAGCAAGACGGAGTACACGAAACGCATTCATTCGTCTAATTTATTCCCATGCTTGCACGGGTATCATATAATAGCTGGGACAGTCTTATTGGAAATAGCCAGTGCATATCAACTACCGAATGGAAGGAAACGTCAACCAACCTTCGTCGGAGCTTTTTTGCCTGTTGTTATCCCCTCTCTAGGAACGTTTTTATTCCCAGAGGCAGTTGAGGAAAGGATTCTATACTTTTCTATGTCTCTGGTGGTCCTATTGTTATGGACCTCGACGATGTAGCACCGATGGCTACGCTTGGAACCAGGGGAATGTGCGCGCTTGTGCTGTGTAATATTCTTCCGTCTTTTCATTATATATCATGAGACAATTCCGTGTTAATATGACATTTGATATCGTTAAAAAGGACAAGTACTTGGAATCAAGTATTGAAACTACGAGTTCTATGGCAAGCGTAGATATCTTCCACTGAGTTTAATCAAACTGTTTGCTTAATTGGAATTTCTTGTTTTACCTACAATTTTGCATATAAAACCATTGATGGAGCAAAACAGTAGCATTAGGCAAAGTACTGCAGCAAAATGTAGCCTAAATGTATGCTCCTCAGAAATATGGGTTTCCTTGAAACCTATAGTATGGAAACATTTGTTGAAATGAATGCATTTTTGTGAACATGGATTTGCAGAAAAATACTCCCTGAGGGAATTGAATTGAGTTGAAAATTCAAATCATTACCTTAAGAACTACCTTCATAACGATTTTTCTGTTTACCTGTTTTCTTGGAACTGAACAGTTTATTTCAAAACATGCTCATTGCGAAAAATATTCCATCAGGTAATATATTATTAAAGTTGAGGTAAAAATTTGGAAAACTACTAAAGTGCTACATTTTGCCTTTCGCTCTTGGTACTTTTCTCCGTGCAAATAATTCCGATAGCTTCCTGCCCATAAATGATATGCCCTGAGGATATGTTGGTCATATGTAGGAATTTCCTTAAAGTCATTTCTGCCAGGAAATACGTGTTCCAAATGGAACATGCCAGGAGGAAAAATATAAAAAAGTTAAATTTTTCGTTTGAGTTCTTCAGGGAAGAATTTTAGGAAGAGATGTTGCCTAGAGTTGTATGAAACATACTTTTAAAAGTGATAAAGAGCATAGCGACTACCAAAAGAGAATTACAAATATGATGATTGATGCCATGTTGTATTCATTTAATGGAAGCTCTCACAACTTTCGAATTACCGAAACTTTCTAGGCTTGGCCAGACTTCCCCTGGAGATATAACGCGTCTAATGTAGGAAGTGTGGATAAAAAAGCTCCGCTGTTGGAATGCTTATGTTTCTGTTTTTGTTTATGCTGGTGCTTTGTGCCTCATGGTATCAATCCCCTCAATTTTTCATCCGTATCAGTCTCTGAGTGCCAGAGAGGCAGTCCCAAGAGGTGAGTACCACCAATTCGGACCTCAAAAGAGAATACAACTGTCGCCTAAGTTGGATATGGAGCTCAGAGCTCTCCGCCCGCAAAAAGGTGACGGCCACCAACACCTTTGCAATCCCTGTCCTCGTCTACACCTTTGGTGCCCTTCATTGGACCATCAAAGAACTGGAAATCTTGGATCGCGCAACCAGGAAAACCATGAATCTGCACCGTAGTCTCCACCCTAAATCTTCCGTTTAGCATCTATACCTTCCGCGGGATGAGGGTGGGAGAGGCCCGCTGTGGGAATAAGGCATCTGCACAATCGTACCTTACGAAAATGTTTTATAAGATTCCTATACATTCCTTTAGGAATATATAGGAATCCTATAGGAACCTAAAGGAATCCTATAGGGTCCTATATGCCCCACAGAGTTCAGTTTCGGACGTATAGAGTTCCCTATAGAACCTATAGATCCCCCTATAAAACCTATAGGGTTCCCTATAAAACCTATAGGGTTCCCTATAGGACCTGTAGGGTTCGCTATAGGACCTATAGGGTTCCCTATAGTTCCTATACAGAACCCAATAGGACCTATAGGCCTATAGGGTTCTGTTTGAAGTNGCGTATAAGGATCACGTGACTATCATTATGTGCGGAAATGCTGAGGGGTTTTTGCTCAAGCCTGCCCTTATCTACAAGGCCAAGAACCCTAGGGCCCTGAAAAATAAAAACAAGAACCTGCTGCCAGTGCATTGGATGCACAACGACAAGGGCTGGATCACGAAGCAGCTGTTATTGGACTGGTTCCACGAGTACTTCATCCCCCAAGTCAAGCTGTATCTCGCGGAGAAGAGACTGGAGTTTAATGTCCTTCTCCTCATGGACAATGCTGGAGGTCATGCGCAAGACCTATCCTACGACGGTGTGCGGATCGAGTTCTTTCCTCCCAACACCACTTCGCTGATTCAGCCCATGGATCAAGGCGTTATTCGCGCGTTCAAGGCCTTCTACACGCGAAACACCTTGCAGCACCTCGTCGAAGGCATGGACCTTGAGGAGAACTTCTTGCTGAAGGAGTACTGGCGGCAGTATACCATCGCGACCTGTCTGAAGAACATCCAGGCCGCGTTGAAGGACATGAAGACGGAGACCGTGAAGGCCAGCTGGAAGAAGTTGTGGCCTGAAATTATCCACGACTACAGAGGATTCACCCCAGAGGATATAAGCAACTCGGCAGTGGATAAGGCAGTTAGGCTAGCCCGGATGCTGGGAGGAGAAGGTTTCGCGGGTATGACCCGCGATGACGTGGATGAGCTGCTGGAGACGCATTCGGATCTCTTAACTAACGAGGATCTGGTGGAGATAACTAAGTCTGCGAGTGAGGAGGAGGAAAAGCAGCCAGAGGTTTCTGGGGGTCAGGAGGAGGAAGTTGGCCTTACACTTGAGCGTCTCTCGCAAATCGTGAGAAATATTAAGGAAGTACAGGACATGATGGGCGAATGGGACCCACAAATGATGCGTGCATTGCGGTTCCGGAATGCACTTGATGGAGCGATGGAACCCTACAAAAGCCTCCTCACGCATATGAAATGACAGCGCCAGCAACTGCCTATCACGATGTTCTTCAGCCGCGCACCCAGACACCCACTGCCTACGCCTAGTACTCCTTCAACGGAAGAAGACGACGACGCACCTGCTGAAGGTACTGCACCACCTGGTGACTCTCCTACTGAAGTCGTGCCTTCAGAGGAGCAGTAACCTTGCTCTTCTTTGCTGTGCATACATCTCTTCATCTTCGTCACTTCATCATCGAACAAGTTGCACTATTTTCATAGTGGTTGTGTGTAAGAACCGTGTGTGTAATTAAATGTACAATAATAATATATTTGTGACGTCTAATTTGTCTTATCTTCTCTTATTTTGTCTAATATATTGGGTAATACGATTGTAATGGTGAATAAGGAGTGTTATTTCATGTCTAGAGGGCTCTAATAATGTTAAAACCCGTATTTAGAAGGTCGTAAACACGTTTTCTATGCTCTAACTACGAAAATATTCGATTTATAAATAAAGAATCCTACTTCGCTGAAATTCACTTATCGCGGTATAGTCTGGAACTGATTAACCGCGATAAACGAGGGCCGAATGTATTGGGTTCTCACATTTCTCAAAGGGCACAAAAGTGCCCTCCCCTTACCCAAGGAATCATCTCTCACAAGAGTTTTGTACGTCCCCAAATGTCTCGCCTTGCCTCATTGTAGCAATCAATAAACTTCGACAGTTCCTTCTTTGTCATCCCCATCTTCCAGATAGAATCATTGAGTCCCGTGAAGAAATATGCCCTTATTCGTATTGAGGACCACGTACGAGACGTGCTCAGTAAAGAGACGTGCTCGCAAGTTCTGTCTTCTATTTCCTTAGGTCGAGAGAAGAATCATCTTCTTCCTACCGAAGGAAGTAGACGTGCAATCGAGTGACACATGTTAGGCGGGGCCATAAATTATGCATACCCCGCAGTACTGGTATTAATAATGCTTGTGTCCCTACCAAGGAAAAACCCAGAATCGGTTTTTGATTTACACCGAAATGCTGCGCCAATATTAATCCCGGTCGCCTTTTCCGTCGTAATGCCTGGGTTTCGAAACCCACAATATCCTCCCTGAATCCTATAGGTCAGGAGACCTATGAGACCCTATAGGGATCCTATAGGTTTTTCGTGTTTCAAAAACTTATAGGAAAGTCTATTGGTTTCCTATAAGAAATAACTATAGGTTTCCTATAGGACATTTCCGTAAGGGGTGTGACCATCGGAACTGCTGTTCGGCTGCTTAAAAATGGAGACGACCCCCTCCTAAGCCTTTTGATCACTCATGCGCGCTTGGGTAGGGGATCCTTTCTCTTCCAATTTGCGGAACGAGCGGAACAAACGATCTCTTGGGCTAGTGCTAGATACTGGACAGCAACCACTGTTTAAGGACATTAATTTTCAATCCAACAACGAACGTAATGCCACCATTTGTACGGTCAAACGCCGCGTGCGTTTGGTAGAAGTTCAACTGCCCTGAAGGCCATCTCCAGAAGACCTTACATGGCATGTACGAGGGATTTTTCAAAAGTTCAGCCAGTAGCCCACAAGTCGTCATCGGAGGCGGCCGCAAAGTGCTGGACCAGTTCGGGAAACTTATTTTTTATTGTAAAAGGTTTTTCACCTGGTTGGATCCATCCCATGAAAAAATGCATTGAAATCGGTGAGGCGTATGTGGAAAAGGTGTGAAATAGTTGACTGTGGCAATAAAGATCGGAATTTAATCATGGAGCGCTAGATTTTTTCTATTTATTTGGGGCTATTGCCAGAACTTTTGAGAAATCCCTCGTACTTCGAGGCAATCCATACCCATGGGTTGTCTCTGGAGTTGTCCTATGCATGGCTAAGGTCATCTGGCCTACGCTCAGAGAGAGAAGGTTTTTGGCAGCAGCTCAGGATTGCGTTTTACCCACACTATGGTACCGAAAATCCATCCTGAAGGAGGACTTGAGATCAACCACATGTCGGGCCTGTGGGACCCATCCGGAAGTCCTGTTCCATCTGCTGTCGGCCTGTTCGACTTACGCCCCCAAAGGCTACATCCACCACCATAACGCCGCTCTGCGTGTATTATATTGCCACCTTCGGCACGCATACGGGATCGATAAAACACCTGCTCTCCCGTATGCAGAAAAAGGAATTGCCACCGTAGTGAAGAATACCACTTGTCGCATCGGTGAAATTACAGCTTTCCCACGACGAGACAGCTGAGGGCCACGAAGCCGGACTTCGCTCTGCTGGACAAAGAGGCAAGACAACTCTACGTGATCGAGTTCTTCTGTCCAGGAGAGAAAGACATCAACGCAAAGGAAGAAGAGAAAAGAGCTAAATATTTAGACCTCATGTTCGAGCTTCAACAATCATATCCTGGTCACAAAGTCGCGCTTGTAGTCGTAATTATCGGGTGCCTCGGAGGGATGAAGGACACAGTCCTGTCGGCACTGGAAAGATTTCCAGCCTGTCTGCCAGTAGCTCCATCTCTGGCCAAAAGCATGTAAAACAGGTAAAACAGGTAAAACAGGTGTGATCCTGGGCTCTTTTCGTGTTCTTCGGGCCTAATGGGCAGACTAAAGGATCCTGGCTTACCGCCCTTGTTGGGGGCGTCAGGGTTTCTTTCACACCTGTCCGACGGGGTGGACGGAAAGCCCTCACGGGAAGGTCCATCGCTGATGTAGGGAAGCAGGCCGGCAGAATATGTATCTCAAATGCATGTAACACATAGTAATAATAATAATGAAACCCGCATATCCGGGGGGAACTGGAAGAATTACGAGCAAGTAGACCTCCATCGAGAATCCTATACTTTAATTCGAAGAGGTCAAAAGCTGCGGTGGTGGTGGCCGTGGCTGTCACCCTCACCGCGCAGGCCTACGACGCAAAGCCATTCTGGGTCATAGGCCAGGCCTACAAGGCTGCGCCTTTCCAAGCCAACTTATCCTATACTTTAATTAATTCGAAGAGGTCAAGAGTTGCGGTGGTGGTGGTCGTGGCCNATTCAAAGAGGTCTAAAGCTGTGGTGGTGGTGGTCGTGGCCGTGGCTGTCACCCCCAACGCGCAGGCCTACAATGCAATCCCCTTCTGGATCATAGGCCAATCCATCCGCGGCCTAAAGCGCCAGGCTTACAAGGCTACGTCTTTCCAGTCCACATTATATTAATACTTTGATTCGAAAAGCCCAAGAGCTGTGGTGATAGTAGTTGTCACCCCAGCGGGCGAGGCCTACGAGACTATGTCACTTCAGGCCATAGGCTGGGCCATCCAACGCTTTTAGCGCCAGTTCCATTGAGCTATATCAGCCCGAGCCAAGGCTTCGTACTTAGCTGTGTCAACGTTTTTTTTCTTTATTTATTTCCGTTAGGTCAGGCATTGCGGCTCGAGACATCACTTCCATGCAAGTGTTCTCTGCGTTTCAGGTCATGGTGGATTTATTTGAATTCTCATGATTGATGAAATCAAAATAATGACGTAAGTTCTTTGTTTCATACTTCG